>KV745304.1:3324-26202 GCA_001692735.1 Lepidopterella palustris CBS 459.81
AAAAAAAAAAAAAAAAAAAAAAAAAGACCAAGCACTACCTTAGTCTTCTCGGAATGTGCACGCCTCGCGCCCGCCTAGTGCCTGATTGTGACTGGCTGTGCTTGACAGCAAATTCCATGCTGGTGTAACGACCACTGGCATAGCTTGTTTTGCAATTACGAGCAACAACCAGCTATATCTACTTTTGCCTGCTATTGGCACCTAGATCAACCAGATATATGTCTTACGACACTGTCCGACTACGTTCGCATTACAGAGCGCCTACCCACAAAGATAGCGGGCAGAATATCCAAACAGACCTTAACTACAATTTTCTTGCCTTATCCGGGCTACAACGATACAGGAAACATCTTGTTGGGACTTTCCGCTTTTGATTATTCCTAAGACGGTGTCTACTAAGAAACTGCGCGAATTGCGTGCGTTATTATTGCCAATAATAGATAGGAAGGATTCTGAACAGAGACAAGAGATTACGCCCGTACTCCGGTTGGTCTTGATGGTATTCTGCGTAGAAACAATTACCTCGTGAAAGTAGTTCAGCAGAAGCTGCAACTAGCACGGGATATGTCCTGCCGCATAATGAACCATATTGAGGATACGGAACATGCACACTTACAGTAGTGCCGCCAAGCGAAGAGCGCTGGTTCCGGAACAATGGCATGTTTCGATACACAAACAAGCAGCGCCCGGGATCCAAACCCGTAGATGACGATCAGGATGTTGTGCTTCTTCGGTCCGATATTCATACAATCTTCAACTGAAAGTATTTTGCGATCATTCCCAAGTCTTCTGTCCTCCTTGTCCATATTCTGGCCCCAGGTTCACCTCTTCAGCTTACGAGTCTCTACGATAATGTGTCACTACAGCCGCTCGTTGCTGTCGCGATTCAGTACGTTCTGGCACGCTTCGCGTGGACAATCTTTGCTCAATCTGTTAATTTCGTGTAGCAGGGCCTTACGCGGAGGCTCTGTGTCTAGGTAGGTGACGGGGAGAAGAGGAATATTTCCGGGTCCGTAAGAGACCGCCTCGTCGCAAAATTCTTCCAATAAAATGCTGTGGACTACTTCTCAAGAGATCATACCGGATATCGACATGACCGATAACGATGACAAGCTAGATAACTGTAATAATAATAATCATAATGCAGAAGGATATTTAAAAAGATTGCGTCAGCAAAGTCCATGTAAGTATAATAATTCTAGTTAGAAGTCTCTCTAAGACATTTATTCCGGATAATATGATTAATATTGCTTTCAAGTTTAATTTGCAAACCTACTGCTTGATATGCCCTTCTTTCGTGTCTACTGGACTTTATTGCGCGTCTTTATATTTCTAATATATCTGGCAAAATTAGATGGTTCTAATACCGCCTACTCTTTCTCTATTTATTGCCTCAACGCTGCAAGGGTATGCGAACATCTTTTATCTACTCTCCATTCCAATAGACGCTAGATATTCTCTATTAATTTTAAGTTTAGGAGACTTATCGGGCTAGCACATCTTGTTTATGCTATTTAGATTATAGGGCTGCTTTTTGAGCTTAGTAGTACTGTACATTAAGAAGTACCGTCTCCTATGAGAACGGCATGCCTAAATAATTCTCCGGGTGTTGTGCCACCCAGTTTATGAATTAGTATACCCAGGAAAGCACCCTTTTCCTAAAACCTTGCCCGTTACTCTGCCCCACTCCTCTCGATAACCAACATGCCTTCTTTGTCAAACGCCGAAATGCTTCAATGGATAGTCTAAGAAGAGTACGCTCTAAACATAGGAGAACAATAAGAATCGTTATAATTCTCTTCTGGTCGCGGGATGACCTGTGCCTTTCCAAAGCCTTCGGTGAAGAGGAAGCGCTTGTCGGTCTAGACAACGCGAAGCTACAGCTCTGGCTTCCAGCTTAAATGTTCGATTGTCCCTGCTAAACGTTCTTGCTTTGGTGTTTCGGTAAGAAGAGATTTCGAGGTGGCCGCGCGGCGGCCGTAAAGCTCCATCTTGAATGCTGTCACAGGGGCGTCCCGACTAGCCTGCACACCTTCCAACAGAGTGATTTCCTTGTACGTTAGCATAGTTCCTAGTTAATGGTGCGGCACTAGCGAGATCTTCGAATAGCGTTGGGCATATATGTTCTACAAATATTCTCTAATGCACTTTACAGCAAAGACCTGCGCTTTTATAGTTAAAGCAGTTATTTTCGGGTGCGCTGACAGTGCTGTCTGAGATGACGACTTCTCTTGCCAATACTTTCTAAAGCTTCCGAGTAATGGCTAGGACGATATTTTTAGAGCGAGCATGCGCAATGTTTTAGCATCGGGCCGGTAGATTTATTAATTTTCTTGCATCACCGCTATTTGTATCGCCCTGTCTGCCAAAATAAATGAAAACGAATCCACTTATATTACTTTACAGAATTTCCATTGAAATAAACAAGAAGCGAGATTGCTAATGCACACTCGTCCGACTGAGTACCGCGGGGTTGGCACCGCCACATACCCCGACTGAATCCAAAAACAATCTACGGTGGCTGCATTCGTACTTTGGGTTGTCTCCAAATGTTGCCGAACTCTCAAGAACAACGACCGAGTTTGCTACGTACATGCCATGAGTTGGGCCGCGTCGTAAAGTTGAACGAGAATCGTCGCTGATCGGGTTTGGGAATTCACGGTTGAGTTGACTCTTGAAGTCACGCCACGCTAGTCCACCTTGGCTCTTTTGTACGAAAGGGGTAGCTGGAAACGATTTTCACAAGGTCATCGTTTAGGCAGGGGCCATTCTAGGGCTTTAGCTGATGCATTACGCGGCGGCTGCCTTGTGGTGCTGATGTTGATGCTGATGCTAGAGCATTCTTATTTCAAGGAATGGACTGATGATTATGACCCGTAAGACACGATCCACAAACCGTAGATGCGTAGTTATCCGGAACTGGAGCCATAACGCGATCGTGTACTGTGAGAGGGACACCGATGGGAGCTCTTCAGACTTTCAGTTAGGACTTTGACAGGTATTCTGGTAGTAGAGTATTCGGTTTTACGTGATGCATCGGAACTTTTGCGTGATGCATCGAGGCTGTTGCAGAAACTGACGGCTGTCGATCGATTAAAATAAATAGCATCCACCAATCATGGTATTCCTAAAGTAAGCATTTTACGCAGTTGTCGTACACAAGCTTCTGGGCCAACCAACGAGAGGGTGAGACTGACAGCTTGTTGGTCCGGAAAGAGAGGCATGCCCATAACCCGATCTTACCCTAAACTGCACGACCGATTTATATTTGAAAGACGTGCTCGCAGCTGTTCAGAACTTGTTCTTCTTGCTACGTGGCTTTCTTGTCGGCATGGAGTCTTTGTTCCTTCATCCTTCCTAGGCATCCTTTTCTGCAGCATAATCGACCCCACCTCTCCAAGGCGAAATTTTACGAAACTGGCACCACCTTGGACCCTGTCTCCCTGTCTCCCTCTGGACCCTGAGTATAGTACGACACAGCATTGACAACCGCTACCAACTAGAACACTGCTATTTCGGCTGCCCGGACCGCATACCAGACATTGCGGCACCTGGTACCTCGAGTTGTATTGTAGCCCTGCCTTTATGGACCCCATCAATCCCCCCGTCTTTGGCGCCGCAATTCAACATTGCAACACCTCTCGACATCTCGAAACCGACCACAACCTCTCCAACTAAATCCATCCTCATCGCTTCAAAATTAATTACCGAGCTTGCGCGGAAATATCCCCGACCCTTTCCCCGCGACTTCACCCAAGCACGATCCGCGTCAGGACCACCTGGCCTAGCATCGATTGGCCATTGGCCCCCGCTCCTGACATGGCGCTATCGCGGCGTGGCAGCGTTGATGACAATGATGACGATGGTGAATCGCTGCTGGCCGGAGATTTCGAAGGCTTGGACATTCCTTTAAAGGACGCGCGGATCGTGTCGCTGAGGGCGCTGGAGGATGGCACAAGTTCGAGAGGTCGTAGGAAATCGGTTTGGAAGAGGTTGCTCATGCCTCTTCGGTCGCGCCGTGGAAATGGGAGGAGGGGCTTGCTGGAGAATGATTCTTTGACGTCTGGAACCTCTGCGAACCGCGACATGCATGTGAGGCGGTCAAGTAAGACAAGGTGGAGGGCGAGGTTGTCGAGGATATGTATTGCGTTGCCGATTTTGTCGCTGTGCTTTTTGTAAGTCCAGTCCCTGTGGGGAAATGTTTGAAGGCGTGGACGCTGCTTGAAGCCAGGCTAACCTGCATTCTTAGTGGAGTTGTACACCTCGTAAACGTCTTCATGAGCATGGTGCCTATACTATGGGACGACGACCCTCACCCTTTCCTCCCTGGCTGGGGTCAACCAGGAGAGCTAGGAGAAGGCCTGGCCAGCTATCCTACAGACTTTACACGAGACGTAACTCCTAAACCTATACATTCCCACAACGATTACTGGAGACGGGTACCACTCTACCAAGCCCTCCACCTTGGCTGCACTAGTGTTGAGGCAGACGTATGGCTTTTCGATGAGGAATTGTATGTCGGACATAACACAGCATCATTAACTCGCAACCGCACACTCAAATCCCTCTACATCAACCCCCTCCTAGAAATCCTAGACCGCCAAAACCCAATCACAGAATTCAGCAACGCATCCCGCAACGGCGTGTTCGACGAAGCCCCAGACCAAACTGTTGTCCTCCTCATCGATTTCAAAAACTCCGGAGAAGCAATCTGGCCATACGTCGAAGACCAGCTCGGCGTGTTGCGCGACAAGAACTATCTGACATATTACGATGGCAGGAGTGTCCTCCCGGGCCCAGTTACTGTAGTTGCGACAGGCAACGCGCCCTTTGACATCCTTGCAGCGAACACCACGTACCGCGATATCTTCTTCGACGCACCACTCGCAGACATGTGGGAAGAACCCCAGGGCGGCTTCCCTCCAGCAGGCAGCTTCCACCGCCATCGCATCGAATACAAAGACATTCCCGCTCCCCTCTCCGCACGCCGCCGCGACGCAAGCCAAGGCAAATCCGGCACTGGAGACATCAGCAGCCCCGACGCCTTCACAGTCATGAACTCCTACTATGCATCCGTCGATTTCCGATCCATAGTCGGCCATATCTGGGGCGGGCGGCTGTCGGCGCAGCAGATGAAGTTGCTGAGGGGGCAGATCCAGGGCGCGCGGAAGAGGGGGTTGAAGGCGCGGTATTGGAATACGCCGAAGTGGCCTGTGGGGTTGCGGAATCATGTCTGGGATGTGATTGTCAGGGAGGGGGTGGATGTGTTGAATGTGGATGACTTGAGGGCGGCGGCTAGGAGTGATTGGAAGAGGAGGAGGCATTATGGGTGGTTGTAGGGTGAGGTTTGGGGGCAGGGTATTTGGAGGCTGTTTTGGCACTTGTTTTCAACGGTGCATTAGCGATTGGACTTGCATGGCTTTGATGAGGACACGGACGAGTGGTTCCCTATGTATGCATGTCAGTACATAGCCCTTATCTGAGATACCCACTTTCCTACAACCGTAATGCGTCGAATATGTCGTTAATTGCTGACTGCTGGGTGTTTAGTGAGAGCAGAGAGAGGAGAGGAAGAGTATTATTGAGCGTTTTAGGATGATTATGACAGAGCAGTGGTTGTTTAGGTGGCTGGTATGCTGACGATGGTAATATATAGTGGCTAGGGCGGGCTGCGAAGGTTACGCATATTACAATAAGAATGTTGTTGAATCCGAACCAGTAAATAGTGTTTGGTGATGATGAAATAATATTCGGCACGTGGACGAGATTTGGGCTGTGGGTACTCCTCTGGAGGTCTTGTTAACAAAAATCCGCGATAGCAAAGCGCCGAAGTGCCCTTGGCCAAATTTTTTTTTGGCTTGGCTTGGCTTGGCTGACGATGTTGATCAAGACCTCTTCCAAGGAGGTGCATGATTCCCAAGGCCACCCAATACCATTTCCAACGCCACTCACCAAATACCTCCCCTCCCCCTCACAAGATATCATCAAGCCCATCTCCCATTGCTAGATGGCGGGTTCTAGATGTGTGCTTTTACACGATACCCGATACCTTAATCTCGCATGCGAAGTTGATGACACACGGGTGCTGATGCATGCACTGATGGTGTGCTATTGGTTGATGCATTTGGTTGCTTTGACGTCCGACTACTCTACCAAAGAGGAAGAGGCGCTCATCAATGCGCTGTGGCTTCAGGAAGGATGTGGCGTTTGGTGTTGAATTAGGGACTCGGATCTTTGAAGTTTGTTAATGGTTGAGGGTTTTTTTTTTTTTTTTTTTTTCTTTTTTTTTTTAATTTATTAAATTGGGGTGGATTAGGACATAGAGTGGATTCAGTAAATCGGCCGCTATGCATGGGTACAATATCGTGGCTAAGTTGAATAAAATGTGCGTGCCTGAGGCCAAAACATTTTGTACGGACCTCGCCAAAACGCGCCCCGCCACCGCCCCACTTCGCGAAACTTTTGACTCGACACCGGCAATCTGCGCCATCGACACACCTCCAGGTCTGCGTTTGCCCTCTTCACCAGCGTTCGAACCCAAACAGACGACTCATGATTTCTACTTTCCTGGCCATATCGACGGTTGAAGGGGATGAGAGGGTTTGATAATGGCAAAGGGCTTCGATGGGCTGATTGAATTTTTGCTAGAGGAGATTGCGCTGGCTGGGGAGAGAGGTATGTGGTGTGTTTCTCTGTTGTGACGATTTTTGAGTTGAATGCTGTTGGGGTTTTCTTGCAAATGATGATGCGTGAGGAGTGTACACTTTGAGATCTCTGTTCGATTCGCCGTGGTGGAAGTTGGGTATTTTTTATTTTCCTTTTATTTCGTAAAAATATTTTCTCTCATTGTTGGCGCTTGTTAAATTTCATCATCTCGTCATTTTCAACCTGTTCTCTCACTTTTATTCTCATCTTCCATACCTCTCTCACATTTCCCATCTTATCATATAAAACACACCTTAACCACCCCTCTCCCCAGGAGCCAGCAGCGCGGACTTCCGCCGCTTCGTACAGACCTATTACGATCAGCCTGATCGGAATTCAGGCGGCTTGACCTTCAATGGTCTGCAGAATGCACCGCTTATGTCCGTGGTGGATCAGAAGCTTTATGAGAAAGTGTGGCAGTGGCTTGTCCAGCATCCTGATATCCGTATCGGGGATGGGAGGAAGAAGGGGTGGGGGCTCGGAGAGTTTGAAAATGCTGAGAGGATAGAGGAGCCACCGTTTACGGATGACCGAAACGAGAGTTCCGCGAACCTTGGTAGTGGTGGCGATAGGGATCAAGCTGCATCGGACGCTCTTCCTCAGCAATCTTCTTTCCAGGATGTTCAACTTCCCACCAACGCTGAAGAGCCATCACCATCTAGTATTTCCGAACGAATACCTCACACGCAGCTTGACCAGAGTCAAAATTTGGCTCCAGAAAGTGGCCTGAGCAAGGAAGGGAATCATGTTCACTCAGACAACACGAAACTTCCGGCATCAGTTACTCCAGCGAAAGTTCCAGTATCTACGAAACTTCGCATATATGCCAACGGAGAGCGGATTTGGCAAGCCATCACGGGCCATGGGATCGACTACAAGAGATTACCTTATCACGAATTCGTCCTTTTATCTATGATTGCTTCTATGGGACAGGCAGGCATCGCTCAGCCAGATCTGACAAAAGCCACCGGGCAGGACAAAAGGTCAGTACCCAAGAGAACCGACCACCTAGCAGAAAAGGGATATATCGAGAAGAAGACGATTAGTATGCGCGGCATGCGAACTAGTATGTGCACACATAGGAGGTTTCTCCCCAAAGTTGCTGCCAAGGCCAAGTCCGATACTAGTAAAGACGTGTTTGTGGATGGAAAACTAGTGCTGGAAAACCTCATCGGGTTCATTTATGATCTTATGAAGGACATTAAATTGGTGTCCCTAGTAGATCTCAGAAGGAAATTGGTAAGCCCTCGTCACTCTCACATTCTATATTAGTGCTAACCTATTAAAGGGTATCCCGAAAGAGAAAACGTGGCAAGGCAAGGCCCTGACAAATGCTTGTTTACGACTAGAAGGAACTGGCCTCATCAAGCGAGTAAAGGCGAAGCAGGCAGGCACATCTGATGTTTGGCTTCGATGCATCAAACTCTTACGCGAACCCAACGAAGAAGATTCAAAGGCCCTGAATTTTGGCCAGAGAGCGATGCCCTCGGCACCGATGCAAGGAATCTTGGAGGAAGATCGAGAAGGCGACGAAGATTTACGGGATCTGGATCTCGAAGTGGATTATGGCGACTGGAATAATATCGATAATAACGAACACGATGAGGTAGAGGAGATTCGACGGATCCCACCACAATGGGTGCCTGACCGGCCTATTACAAATTTGATTTTTCGTGCCATCGAACTTGGAGGAGAATCTGGCTTTAACACTGAAGTAGGCTCTTATTCCCTCCCCATTGCACAGCATTTAACTTTAAATAGAATATTCGAAATCTTACAATGGGCAAATTCTGGAGGCGTCCGTTGGAAGAAACGCTAAATAAATTCGCGGATGTATGGGAGGAGAACCAGCCACGTCATCTGCAACACTTCACGGTCATTCGGGACACCTTGATCACGAGTGAAAAGAGATTTATACATTACGTTTACCGGACTTATGACAATTTCCAAAAGGCTGTTGATTTGGAGAAAGCCTCCTGGGAAGCCGTACGATCAGTCCCGGCCAAGAAGAGGACCTGCAGGGGACATCCCCCGAAGAATCCTATAATAAAAGACTCTGATGTGCTGGATGAATGGGGCTTCCCACTCCTGTCGAAGAAACTGTTTCTTGGTGGAGATGGCTCTGCCACTTTGCAGGATTGTCGGAATTCCATTCGAGAGGAAGCGAGTACACATGGTAAGTCTTGGGACAAGGGATTGCTGTATCGAATCGCCGTTGGCGAGAGACCGTACACACCACAGCCCCGTAAGCGTGGTTCCAGCGAGAACCAAGCTGGGCGGGATCAGTCTTGTGTATCGGATGAGCCTGCTTATGACGATTACGGAATGCCCATAGCAAGAGATCAGCGGCAACGAAATGCACTCCGCGCGGCGAGGGAAGCTAAGCGCATCCGCAGAGCAGCTGAAGAGATCGCTCGCAAGGAGGCTGAAATTGCTGCCGAAATTGCTCGCAAGAAGGTCGCAGCGGCCGCCATTTCTGCCAAGAGAACACGGGATGCCAAAGTTGCCAGTCGTAACAGCAACACTAGTTTAGTGGAATTTTCTACCGCAAATATGGTCAGCAGACCGGAATACAGACCTGCAGAGATCGCGATGTCGAAGGCACAATCTCTAAGAACTCGAAAGGGTGGTCGACCTTCAAAATCAGCGCTTATTATGGCTGCATCTGCACCTGTTACACCTTCAGCAGATCACAATAAAACGCAAGAAATTGCAAATGCTGTGCCGCCGGAAGTCACTCCATCAAGGCCAACAAAAACCGAGGAGAGTATTACTCCTCGATCTCATGGTCAAGCTGTCAATGGTGTTTCCAAGCAAACACCACCGCAAAAAATCCCAAAGAAGCGTGGTCGACCGCGTAAAAATCCAGTGCAGCCGACGTCGGAGCGTGAAGATATCGGAATACCTCTCGATGCTTCTGAAGTTGATGTTATGCAAGCCGAATCCCTAAAGCACGGTAGTAACTCGGAGAGAGGAAGTCAGGTGGAGTCTACGAGCGGTCTAAATGCTGTGCCAACGCCCCAGAACGATGGTCCCGCCATCTCTTCTTCAACACCGAATCAACAGCTTCGAAGCATTGCACTTCTCGCGCTTCAAAGCGATTCGCCTGCGGCTGTTGCTTCCAGCCCGGCGAGGGATGCCATACCTCAGTCGGTACCTAAGAAACGAGGCCGGCCGAGAAAACAGCAGGGTCCACTTGAACTCCCCAAAAGGCCACGACTTGATCTGGAAGGTCCTGAAGAATACCAACATACCAGGCTGAGACCACAAACTTCAGCCAATTCAACGGGATTGATACCTATCAATTCTCCAGCTCAGATAACTTCGCCTCCTTCCTCCCGGCCATGTCGCACTGCTACGCCTATTCGAGACCCCCTGGAACCCGAAACAACTTCTCGAGGACGTACGCGGAAGAAGACTTGGAAGACCCTCGAAATGGAAGGTGCTGGGGCTTCGTCTAACATGCGAACTCCTGAGAGAGGGCATCGCCAGGCTAGAACTGCGATATTGGAACCATCTAGAGCCTTTGGAGACGGAGCAGCCGATGCTGAATCTCCGATAATGACAACGAATCCAGTGGTGGAGAGCGTCGAGGCGCCTTTGTGCAGAGCCGACGATGGACCGATTGAAATTTCCAGAGCTGACCCCGTTGAGACCATATCTTCCCAGACCGAGCCTAGGGTTGCAGAACATGATAACGCAGAGCAGGAAACCTCCAGTGTGGACCTCGTAGATACGATACCTGCCATAGCTGAATCTATGGAAAAAGAGTCATCTGGAGCCAAAGCATCTAAAGTTGGCCGTCCGAAGGCAGAAGGAAGTCAAGTAAGCCCTGAGCAATTTGAGAAGCGCGTACAAGAAATCATGACGCAATTCACGGAACGACCTGAACCAGGGCTGTACATTAATCCATACGGGACAAGGAAGATTGGTGGCAGAGGGCGCCCAAGGAGAGCTTTGATGGCCATCTTCAAATTCAATCGATTAAACGACTTCGACTGGTTCAAGGCTTCTGCCCTCTCTGAGCCACCACCCTCTCATCCTTCGCAGTCTAGTGTAGAGAGGTCCCTGGCTCAGCCACGACCGGGATCAAAACCACAAGGAGATGACTCGGATGGCGACTCTTTAATGCGTCATGCTTTACCTTCTCCAGTTGGGTTCTGCGGGCCTGAAGAATTTGATGTCCCGTCCGCTGGTCTAAAGAGAAAGGCCAGGCGTTTGACAATGAATAATGCCCCACCTCCGAAGAGACCCAGGTTAGGTAGCCAAAAGACGTTAGAAGAGAATTTGGGATTGCATCAAATGCAATTGGAACCAGTTCCGGGCACTTCGACCAATGGAACCATTCCGAACGATTCTTCTTCTACTGTTCCAAGCATAGGAGCTGAAGGATTGGTGAGCAATAATCAAGATTCGACCGCCATCGCACCCGCAACGCTTGCCATTGCCAGACGAAGTACCTCTGGGACATACCAGAGTTCATACCTCCAAGATGACCAGCTGCCAGTTCCCAACGCAGAGGTAGTCCGAGAGCCACCAGCATTGCCAACACCTGTGAAGAGGAAGGGTGTTCATTTAGGCGGTGGTAGTGTCAACCATCTCAGGAACAAAATTATCTTTGACATTCTAGAGCGGTGCAATGGCGTATATCCAGGTGCCCAAGAGATTTATACGCCTTTCTTAGCGATGTGGGAGCAGAACGTCAAGGCCGAAGCCACGATACCAGACCGATCAACTTTCAACAAAACCATCAAAAACCTCATCGACAGTGGAAAGATCAGAAATCTGACATTTTCTTTTCAAACACCAGATGGAATGCCTCGTTCGAGGCGTATTTTAACCCTCCCAAGCGTTGATCCTGTATCAGCTGTGGTCAAAAGCTTGCAAAAAGAAATGATCTCTAAATTCCCGGATCATTACGTCCCCACGGAAGTTAGCGAACTTATCCGAAATGGTCCTAGGAGAGGCCACCATGCCAACTACACCCTTGAGACTGACACATTTGTGGAGCCGCTATTTCCGGTTGCCAACCGTCTCCAAGAGAGGATTGAAGCGTCGATCAAAGCAAGGGCAGAGAGGACGAAGAAGGCCGTAGAGGTCCGCGAGAATGTAAAGCGACAGAGAGCTTTGCGTGAATCAATGCAGTCGAACAATGTGAAACGGAAACCAGGTCGTCCTCCGCGAGTGCGGCTAGATAAGCTGGAAGACAGTTATAAGCCCAATCAGCGGACTATTGCACGTCCTGATCGGTCAGTGTCTATGCTATGGCAACTTGATCCAACCGTGCAGACCGCCATTAAAAATGACTACGAAAACATATTTGAGCAAACGGAAGACGGCTTTTCTGAGCCAGATTACGACGAGGACGAATTCGGGAATCTAATCATCCTCGAATCAGACGCAGAAAGCAGTGCTTCTGAGTTGAGTACTGAGTGTACTGGCGACGAAGATGACGCTACAACGCCTCTGATGTCAGCTGGAAATGCAAGCCTACTAAAGTCGCCCAATTCTGCTGTCGTGGGCTGTCATATACCTCCACTTGGTCCTACTCGCTCACGGCCGCCGACCTCTCTACAAATCCAGAAGCCTTTCCTATTCTCCATGGAAACTCCGTATCCGAAGTTGCACTATTGCGATGAACGATTCTCCACTGCACTCACCAATCCCGCTATCCAGTTCTATCCCAACTTGGGCGTATTCTCGACTGAATTTTCCTTGAACCGGGACTTCGGTAAAACACTCAACTGCCCTCCTAAGACATGGAATGTGATGTTTGAGCAACGGCTAGGCCCCAAGGATTTCGACAAAGACTACGAGAAAACTCAGATTACTACCCTCACAGATCCTGACGTACGCTTCTATCCCTCTATAGGAACATTCTCTACGGAATTCTTGGTTGAGAAGAACGCTCGCTTGACCCTCTGGGTGAATGCATCAAAGGAGAACTTCCGAGCAAGGATGCCAAACAGCCTACAAGATATTACTGGTCTGCAGCTGAGTGCTGGAATGGTCAAACGGCCAACAACGCATGAGAAGGACTGGACGAGCATACCGAAGCATAGGCAGTTCTTTACGGAAGTCGATGATGTGTTGGCTTGGGAGCAGCATCACACCTGGCTTCCGGAAACGAAAGAGCTGAGATTCATTAATCATAGCATGCCTGGTGAGCACATTACCCCTACCAATATGGACTTTCCAGATCTCGACTTCAGTCAATTTGCTATGTTTGACGGAAACTTGCAAACTGCGGATGCAAGAAAGTATCGTCAACGATGGATCGTTTACGACGAAGATTTCCCCCAAACTCCTTATCAACATGATGCGGACCAAGAAGTTCCCGAGATCTCTGAGGGAGGAGGTCGAGCTCTTCATGAAAATATGACCCAAGGACCCATGCCCGAAATTGTCCCTAAGCGGAAACGTAACCGTAATCCGATACGCGTACCGAAACCTGTGAAACACAAACCGCGGGCACCAAGAGGTACGCAGCTCGGAGTTAAACGAGGGCCATATAAGAAGCGTGAAGCCGAACCTACCTCCGCTTTGACGATGGGAGCAATGATAAGTAAACCACCGAGGAAGATACCCATCAAGGAAAATACTAGCTCTGAATTGGACGATGAAGACATGAAAAAGCTCATCTTCGCTATTGTAGCTGTCCGTGTTCTGGCTGGTGGTGTTGACCAAAAGATGAACTGGGTACTGGCCACTAGAGTCTTCAGCAGCCAGCCAAACCTGCGTCCGGTGTATTTGAAGCAGCGCGGGAAAGCCCTTTTGGTCCGGTATGCGGGCGAGATCGAGAAACTTATGGAAGAGTTCCAGGATCGATTTATTTCTGCCTATGAACGCGGCGAGGTTCCATCTATTCACTATTTCAACGTCAACGAGTACGCTTGGGATACCGTCGTCGATTGGGCCGTGAACAATATCTCGATGCCAGACACGATTCAGTTGGCTCAGCCTGTTCAGCCAGTTGAACCAACTCCCCCGCCTAAGCTTGCTGAAATGCCTAATCCGCGACAAACTTCCAAGCCTTTGAAAAAGATTGCGAGTCTTGATGTCGTCACTGTGGATGACCCGCGCGATACTTACCACCGACAGGCTACGTCGCATGTCCTGAGAGAGCAGTGGTTGAGTGGATACTCCTATGCCATGCCTCTCCACCCTCACAATTCGATCAACGCGTCGGACGATGAAGATCTCATGCTCGCAAAGTCATGGATCCGCGCTAACATTGGCACTCCAGAGTCATATTACGATGCTAGAATGGCACACGACAAACTATCACAACTCGGGGAGTCTGTCACCGATGCGGCAATAACTGAACTATATAAAGCGCAAGTGCTCAAGAAGAAGAGCCGGCACGTACCAGGGCGCAATTACGAGTTCTCGGCGCCTTTCCTCAAGAAGTTCAGACCCCATTTCGAACTCAACGATTTTCAGGAAGCGGTGGAGTTCAAGCGGCAGATGGATGAGGCGTTCAAACGTGAGGCTGATCAAGACTATGATGGCGATACTACCATGGCCGACAGCCACTCATCGCCCTCTTTCACACTCACGCAGCATTGCAAGCATGGAGCCCTCATAGCGCTCAGTACCCTCCTGGCTCACAACCGCATTACTCTCATCCCACGTCTTCCACCAGTGAACTCGGAATTCGGCGCCCCCTTACCTCGTCTCTCGGTGTGGGGCTTCGTGGAAAACAACTACAAGGCGTATACAATGGACCGCGACCGGCTATTCTGGGATATCGATGTCGTGCCTACGTCGCAGTATTGGTTTGGAAACAGCCTTCTCACTGGGCCAGAAGAGGGTGGCGTGGAAGCTGCATGGAAAGATTTGCCCAGTGCCCCTGTCCCGGACCCGAATGACCCAAAGGCCAAAATCCCGCTTTGGTGCGATATATATGGCGGAGTGATGAGTGAGTGGTGGGAGCGCGCAGTCTCTGGTATCGTACAGCTCGCCGTCTGCAGAGCTGGGATCAACCTCGAGAATGTCGTTCTAGCCATGGGCGGTAAGATGGACAAATGGGAGATTAAAGTCGTGGTGGATTGGCTGCTGGCAAACGGTGTGCTTAGTGAGATACACTGTGGTGGTTTGATTGCCGGGGAGGCTTGGTGGGCCGTTTGTGGGACTTTGGAGGGGAGGGTGCTGCATAGAGAGAATGGGAAACCAGGGTATATACAAAGGATGGAGAATCCGGAGTATGTGTCCAGAAGGCAGATGGCGGCGATTAAGAAGAAAGAGAGAGAAGAGAGGTTGGCGGCGAGTGAGGCCATTATGGGTGAGGTTGGGACGAGCGAGAGAGTGTTGAGGAGTCGGGGAAAGGATGGGAGTTGGTCTTGATGTGGTGAGACGAGGGAGTAGGGCTCCTGGCTCGGAAGGGTTGATGTTGTGACATGCTGATATGATGGCATTCATGGCTGGCATTTTAATGTACAATGCATGATTGGGGGTAAAGGAAGTGAGGACAAGTAGTGAGGGCTTGAGACCATCTTCGCGGCCCACCATATTCTTTGAGAGTAGACTCCGCCGATGGCATTAGTGAGGCTATAGCTTTCGAAGCAAATATCTATTACATGTTCATTGAATGCGGCTGCTAGCGAGAGAAAGATTTCAGGGGGATACGATTTGCTGAGAGTTTGGCACTGGTTGGTTTCGTCTGGGGATCGCGTGAATATATTGCCAAGATCGCTAAAGCCGACATCTCCGGCCTTGGGAAGGCAAATGCGGCAAACATTGGATATAAGTCAGATACGAGGCTGAAATTATCTTGCAAGATTTTAACACGATAATTTTTGCAATACTGCAACAGCTACCTGGGAGCTATCAAAGTGCAAAGTGGAACAAATTTTATCCAAATCCATCAAACGCGGCGGGCCTCGGAGGCGGCTCTTTCTGTCTTCGCGTCATCCCCGAAGTTCCAACGACATCGCTCCAAAGTCCTCTCGAGCTCCAACGAACCACCTTCTCGACAGGGTCATTTAAATGTCCGAAAGGAAGCGAAAGCACGCCAGACAGCCCTCCAGCAGCCAGCCAACCATCTCCGACCTGTTCTCGGCCTCGCAACAAAAGCCCAGCGTCGCCATCGACGCACAAGCTGGCCCGAACGGACCGGTTTTGTCGCCCGCCACCAAGCGCTTGAGGCTCGATCCCTCCCCTCCTTCGTCTTCCCCAACGCCGACCTCGCCTTTGCCTCCCGAGAAGATGTACAGCTTCACAACGAACAACAACAATAACAACAACAACAACAACAACAACAACAACAACAACAACAACAAGAAGAACAATATCATCGATCTGACTTCGCCGGGGGCAAGTCCGCAGCGCAATGCGGTGCGCAACAAGGTCAACTTCAACCCGCATCTCGGCGCGAAGAAGCTGGCGGTGAAGAATTTCAGGACGCAGCCCAAGGCGGATCCGTTGCTCTATCTGAACCAGGTATGGGAGAAGCTTGATGCGGCGTTGTCGGTGGTGTTTCGGAACGAGAAGCCGACATTTTCGCTCGAGGAGCTGTATAGAGGGGTTGAGAATCTGTGTCGGCAGGGGCATGCGCAGGAGGTGTGTTTGAGGCTGCAGAGGAAGAGTGAGGGGCATGTGAGTGGGGGGTTGAAGGCGCCGTTGTTGGAGAAGCTTGGGAGTAGGAATGTGGACCTGTTGAGGGCGGTGTTGGGGGCTTGGACCGTGTGGGATGAGCAGATGGTAGGTGTTCCGATGCGGTGGGGAGGCGGATGCTGGATGCTGACTTGTGCAGAAAATGATATATTGGATATTCTGCTATATGGATCGGTCGTACCTCCTCCAGCAATCTAGCTCGCTTCACGAGATGGCTGTGGCCATGTTCCGGAATATTATCTTCGAGGATGCACATCTAAGGCCGAGAATTGTGGATGGGGCATGCGATCTGATTTCTATCGATCGTGCGGGAGAAGATCTTGATCGACAGTTATTTTCGGAAACGATCAAGATGTTTCATGAGATGCAGACGTACACCAAATTCTTTGAGCCGCGGATGTTGGAACATTCACAGGCTTATATTTCTGAATGGGCTGTAAGGGAGAGCTTGGAGAAGGGGCTTGCGGACTACGTGAAGAGCTCTCGGAAGCTGATAAAGGATGAGATGGAACGTGTGGATATGTTCAGCTTAGATTCTTCCACTCGGCGGGATTTGCTTACTCTTCTTGAGGACCATTTGGTGCAGAAGAGGGAGGAGAGGCTTGGTGAGTGGTTGCACGGTACCCGGAAGAGCTGCTCTATGCTAACTATATGCAGTAAACCAAGAAGAAGTGGCCGACCTCTTAGATGAGAATGCCGTGAACGACTTGGAGCAACTTTACACTCTTCTACAACGGAGGAGACTTGGCATCAAACTCCGGCCGGCCTTTGAAAGGTGGATTGACAAGACTGGTACAGATATCGTTTTCGACGACAAGGAGCAAGATAACATGGTCGTTAAATTACTGTGCCTGAAGAAACAGCTGGATGCAATTTGGCGGGTATCCTTCCACCGCAACGAGGAACTAGGACACGCCCTCCGAGAGTCCTTCGAGACATTTATCAACAAATCGAAAAAGACAAGTGCAACTTGGAACACGGATAACTCGAAACCTGGCGAGATGATTGCAAAGTACGTTGATATGCTGCTTAGAGGCGGAGCAAGGGCGATCCCTGCGCAGCTTACTTCCATTGCAGCGAAGCAGACGGCAGTAGATGAGGAAGATAATGAAGAAATTGCGTTCGATGAGGACACCGAAGTCAATAATCAGCTGGATCAAGTCCTTGATCTCTTCCGCTTTGTACATGGAAAGGCTGTCTTTGAAGCCTTCTATAAGAAGGACCTTGCTAGGCGGTTACTCATGGGCAGGAGTGCAAGTGCTGATGCTGAGAGGAGTATGTTGGCAAGACTGAAAACAGGTATGTTTCTACTTGGCGACTTTGGTATGTAATCTTGCTAACATTATTCCAGAATGTGGTGCTGGCTTCACAGCGAACCTCGAGCAAATGTTCAAAGATGTGGAGCTAGCTCGAGAAGAAATGGCATCCTACAAAGCGATCATGACTGAGCGGTCCGAGAAACAGCATATAGATCTCTCGGTGAACATCCTCTCAGCGTCGGCGTGGCCAACTTATCCAGACGTCCCAGTCATCATCCCCGTCGATATCAAGCAAGCGATCGACAAGTTTGAGACTCACTACAAGAGCAAGCATTCCGGCCGCAAGCTTGATTGGAAGCACGCGCTCGCTCACTGTCAGCTGAAAGCCAGGTTCCCGAGAGGTAATAAGGAGCTGGTGGTTAGCTCGTTCCAGGCAATCGTGCTTTTACTCTTCAATGACTTGAAAGAGGGTGATAAGCTGAGCTATGACTACTTGAAGCAGGCGACTGGATTGTGTAAGTCTCCTCTCGACTCTTGACTTTTTTTTATTTTATTTTTTTTTTCCCCCAATCACAACTGTTGATCGCTAATTCTTTTTACCCCGCCTAGCCCCTGCCGAATTAGCACGAACCCTCCAATCACTCGCCTGCGCTAAACTCCGCCCCCTCACGAAACACCCTAAAGGCCGCGACATATCTCCCACCGACAGTTTTAGCCTCAACGCTGGCTTCAGTGACCCCAAATACCGCGTCAAGATCAACACGGTACAGCTCAAGGAGACCAAGGAGGAGAACAAAGAAACGCATGAAAGGGTCGCTGCCGACCGCAACTTCGAGACACAGGCGGCGGTCGTGAGGATCATGAAGAGCAGGAAAAGGATCGCACATGCGGAGTTGGTCGCTGAGGTTATCAAGGCGACGAAGGATAGGGGGACGTTGGATGTGGCGGGGATTAAGCGGAATGTAGATAGGTTGATTGAGAAGGATTATATGGAGAGGGAGGAGGATGGAACGTATAGTTATATTGCGTAAATGCGGATGCCCCTGGGATTGGAGGGCGGGGTAGTTGATTAGTGGGTGGACGTTTCCTTCATTGGGCTCAAGAAGGGTTTTTGGGGGTTGACTGGCGCAATTCATTCGCCATGGTGGTACATGTGAGCTTTAATCCCACGGATCCATTGGATCGCTTTCGCGATCCTTTCTAGGGGAGGTTCTGGTTGGTGATAATGTAATATCTAACAACAATGTTTCTACCCAGGCAGTCTGGACGATGATGACAGGAAGCCGATAGACCGTGATACAGGCTTTGATACATACTTCCCCTGCGCATCTATAAGACTGCGCGAAGACTAGACATTCAGAACACGTACCAAATGGCACTATTTTCAGAAGGTTAGTCCTCCGCGTTTTCCACATCTCTAGGTTTTACTTGGTTAATATACTCTTAGATTCTTCCTGGAGTCTAGGTTACTGAACTAGTTTACTAAATGACGGCCTCGAGCTTCGGTTCAGAGCTTGGGTTCGATACGAGGGCCTAAATCGAGTAATTAATGAACAAGAATGAGCAGAGACACCGCAGGCCGTCCAAGAGTGGTTGAATCGGCCCAGAGTAACCCTTAAGAGCCTTTCGGTCTGCAGTAAGCTGCCAAAAAAAAAAAAAAAAACTCAAAAAATTCGAGATGAAAATCTGGCCCTCTCTAATCAAGGGCTCGGATGAAGTCTTAAAATTAAGTCTAAAAACATGCCTGGAAATACACCGAAATCTGCGCTCACTCAAGCAAGGTATTTTGCGGTTTTACCTCGCTGCTTAAAGTCCTCTGTTGCATATTTCGGGCTTGACGGGTCATATACGCCTGACGTGCCAAACCAGGGAATAATTAGCTCCCATTGCAGAATGAGCAGCCTGATCACGTGATCTTTGTGCAACAGGTAAATTTGTGCCTCACCTCACATTTGCAGGCTCCAACTCCTGCAAGTAATCCTCTTTTCTCCTCTCCGCGCAAAAATAACGGATCACACTGCTAAAAATCATGACAGCCTGCAAGTATTATCGACAAGGCCATTGCGCTCGTGGTGATACCTGTACCTTTGAACATTCTGCTCAACACATCCAACAACTTTCTTCACTCTCGCCTTTCAACCCTGACGCGCCAGTCTTCAACCCTTCGAATAGGATTCCAGGTTTCAGCAAAGACACCGCCACGACCGAAAAAGTGCTTCTATGTCGCTTCTACGCCAAAGGCTTTTGCAGAGATGGAGACTCTTGTCGGTTCAAACATGATCGTACAAGCACTGCCGCCAGTGCGGACGAAGCACTAGAAACCCAAAATATGCAACCAATATGTTTATTCTTCGCTAAGGGTGGTTGCTTGAAAGGCACTTCTTGTGGATATCGTCACGAGAAAGGCACATCGAACACACTCGCGCCTCAGGGGTTTGCTAGATCGCCTGATATAGTTCCCACTGCAGAGTTACTTCCTACATCAAGTCTGATCAATTCGATCTGGTCACCTACATCTCAGAAATATGGTCTCCTGGATGGTGGAAAGATGTCGTCGAGAAATATCAGCGGGGCCACTGTCGCATTTGAAGATGGTGCTAAGATATCACGGATCTCTCTCCCTTCGGATTTTTCCGCCGTACAGATGTCAGGTCTTTCCTCCGACCAGACGGTCGAGAATGTGTTATCACTTCTTGCCGGACTTGGTTTTACGAATATCGAAGGCAGCGCTGTACGCCTTAAACACATCCCTCAGACTTCGACACAGGCAGCAGAAATCAAAGTTGAAGATCCGGATTTTTCTCGAAAATTGCTAGAGTGCACGGGACCACAGCTAAAGATGAATGGAAACAATGTCATCATCACCGCATTACAAACAGATACGAGTTCTGGATCCTCCGCGAATCGGCTACAACTCAGTTCGGTTGCCTGCACTTGGTATAAGCCCTCCAAGGTTGCGTACCTTTGCTACGTAAATCACAAGTTAGCTGTGGATGTTGCGGAACGGATCAAGTGGATGGGCAACAAAGAGGTCAGACAACGCAAGATCACAGTCAAATATGACTTTGATAATGATTCACCGAAACATTACTTTCATGATCGCCGGATCCTTTATCGCATCCAGATTGGCAACCTGGACGTGAAAACTACACAGAGAGAACTCGAAGCGTTGGTTGGCGCACCAAGGCCGTACAAAATCGAGTTCGGGGAGCCATCTACCGTAATGTCCGCCGAAAACGCCGAGGCTAGTGTGAAACGGCGTCTTGAGGAAATTGGAACTCTGTCGGAATGGATTCTGAGTAATGACAGCAGTAGTAGTCGCGTCAAGGCGATTGCTAAATTCACTCATCCAGAACATGCTAGAAGAGCTGTTCAGGAGCTCAACAAAATCACGTTGGATTCGGCGGGAAGCACAAAACTACTGGTTGCCCCAATCCTATCCGTCAAGATGTCCGTCCCTAGCCAGATTCTAGTTGCAGTTAAGGCTGAATTAGATGAGCTTCGAGACTCGGCCTGGAAATCGAGTTTCGTAGGAACCAAAATTTATAACCTCGACACTGCCCAGAGTGCGCGCAAGTTGCACGCGACTTTGCGCATCTACGGCGAGAATAGAGATGCAGTAGCCCAGGCCAAATCATCAATCGAAAAGGTCCTAGCTGGAACTATTGCTACTTTCCAAGACAAACCTATCCGAGATCGATTCTTCTACGAACCGCAAGGCTCGACTTTCCTGGAATCTCTGATGACAAAATCAAACGGTTTCATCTACCGAGACCTGCGAAGAGGCATTATCAGACTCCACGGAGATGCCAGGACTGTCGCCAAAATGCAAGCATCTTTGTCGGAAAAGGTTCAAGAGCTGGCGAATCAGACTCATATACTAGAGCTTGATGCTCACTTCCTCAAATTAGCCCTCGACGGCGGTTTCCGGCGCCTTGTCGATGCATTTGGGAAGGAGATGGTCAAGATGAAGATTACTTCCGGTCCGAAAATCATCACCATGCAAGGATCCACCAAGGATTTCGAGCGCGCGAAAGCGATCTTGCAAGAAGCGACTAACCAACATCTAGACGTTGCAACAGCGTTACTCAAAATTGAACACGTATCCGAAGGAAGCTGCCCGGTATGTTGGATGGAGCCCGAGGAGCCCTTCCGCGCTTCCTGCGGCCATACCTATTGTCTCTCCTGCCTATCGGCGCAATGTTCCTTTGTGAGTTCAGACACCCTTCCACTCCGCTGTGTCGGCAATTCAGCGACTTGCAGCCATACCTTCTCGCTCGAAGAATTACGCAACGCGCTACCAGCAAACGAATACGACAGCCTCGTCGAGAAGTCATTCACATGCTATATCCGCAGCAACCCAGCAGCGTTCCAGTACTGCCCAACTCCGGACTGCGACCGCATCTACCGAGTGTCGATGGCGGATAACGCCCGCACTTTCCTTTGCGATAGCTGCCTCACGCCTGTTTGTACGGCCTGCCATGTCATTGCCCACGACGGGCTTTCATGTGATGCGTACAAGGCGCTTGTGAAATGTGACGGCGCGTTTGACAAGTGGAAGAAGGAGCACGATGTGAGAGATTGCCCTGGTTGCGGCACGGCGATTGAGAAGACGTACGGGTGCAATCATATGGAGTGTGGAGGGTGCGGGATTCATATATGCTGGTTTTGTATGAGGACGTTCAAGACGGGAGGCGAGGTGTATGATCATATGCCCAAGGCGCATGGGCATATTTAGACCTGTAAGGCTGGGGCTGACGGGAAGGAGGGGGGGGGGATTGAAGGGTTGATGTGTTTGAATTTAAAATTTATCGGGGCATGGTGAATAGAGCGTGTTCAGGCGCCTGATTTCTCTATTCTATCACATTTTTTGCCTTTCTTTTGATTCTTCACACTTGTTCCCATTCCTGCTTTTTGAATCTCACTTGCCTACCCATATTTTGGTAACAGAGCCTTAGGATCCCGAATGCATTTACCCATTGACCAACAAGCTGGAGTAGCGTGAAATCCGGTCGAGTGCAGGCCGGCGTAACCGGCACCGTGCCGGCTCGCCGACGACGGCCTGTCACGGAGCAGATGCAACAATGTGCCAAGACGACAGTCAGCACTCGTGCAACGAGGGTAAGAGCTCCAAGGATTAGGCTCTATGGCACTTGTAATATCGCACGTGCCCAGACTCTCTACGCGCGAGCAGCCTCCTTCGCCTTTCCGCCGATGCAAAAAGTCGCCGCGACTATATACGTCAACCAGTCATCAACATTCGGAACCCAGAAGCCGAACACAACCCCGAACCCCTCCG
>KV745305.1:0-21505 GCA_001692735.1 Lepidopterella palustris CBS 459.81
CGTGGTAGTTATTTAGTATAGAGCTCAAAATAAGGGGTTGAATTTTTGTGAGGTGGCCCCTGCGCGACGAATTCCTGCAGACCCTTTGCTACATCCCAACGCCATTCACCATAAAGCGCACACTATTACGTTTTTAGTCGAGTAGTGTAGAGGTTTGATAGGCATTACTTCCCCGCATCAGACTGAAACCCCGCGAGTAGCTTACGTCTCGTACAGACGCAAGGCCATTGCGGAAAAGGTATTTTAATCCTTCAATGTCTCTGGTCATTGACGTACGTTATAGCTTGAGCCGTATCTGGAATTCGGCGCGTCATAGTCAACTGCATTTCCGGTCCGGTATTGTGCGAATACTGCATGCCAATCTTCAAGTTCATCGCCATGAACCACCAGGGAAACCAGTACTCGACATTCAACTTCGTTTTTTGCCCATGTGCACAGCCTTCAAAGTCACAGCGCTTGCTTATGTATGGTAGCCCAGAGTAGCCTAGGAACATCTTTCCCACTATCTTATCGACAACGCTACGGCTGGCGAACTCGAGTTTTTGCTTTGCATGGCAAGAGCATGGACACCAAGCAGAGCAGACATTCGGTACGAACACCGTCACTTTGACTGCTTCAATAGTTGAGGATGTCCCCGCACCAGTTTCATGCGATGCCGAAACCTCTTCAATGTACCAGGAGATCTCAGTTTAACCTTCTAGGAGTAGCAAGCGTTCTATCCCTTTCATCCGCTCATCGAACTCATAATAATTGCGATCTAAGCGAGTCGTCATGGCTGAGTATGTGTCCTGAATCTCTTCAGACACGGCTTCATGTCGACCCATCTGGAGCTGTCCGGATTCCTTCGTCAAGTAGGAAATACTATGCAGCTCGAGCTTGATTCGTTGTAAATCTACGCTAGTTGGCCGCGTGTGAGTATCACGATTGGTCGTGCGGTGATGGGCAGGATTTACGAGGCAGAAAACCCAAGCATAAGACCAAAAGACTTCTTCAAGGCTCGAACGTCAATTAGAAGGGTCTCCAGATTCGCCATCTCTTTTGCCGATATTGCATTCCTTTTAATGAACTTTGACTTGTTGCGTTCCAAGGCGTTTCCGATACGCTCAACCGTGGAGGAGACCTCAGCGAGTTTCTGTTTGGCGTCGGCTAATGTCGCATTGAAGGCTTCGTCCTGGCCATCGAGATTATTCTGTTGTATCGCACCAGCGACCTGCTTGAGTACAACTTCTAGGTCGGTGACTTCGTTTTTGAGAACATCAACACGGGCAGGGACATATCCAGTCTTTCGAAGATAAGATATGGCGCTTGAGAGTTTATGTGCTGCTCCGATAAGTGTAATAACACTTACGGAGACCGAAATAGGGTCAATCATTGTCAGGTTGGGAAGTGGTCAGGCGGAGCCATGGGATGCGATTGTATGCATAGTGGCTAGATATATGTGTTCTACAGGTCAACCTGCTCAAAGGAGATGCTGCAGCCCCCAGGCTGCGGGGGCGAAGGCAGCCACAACGCTAACGGCCCGCCCTTCTAGTGATGATGACCCCTGCACGTGTCTCCGATCCAACAGCCTTATTCTTCTGGCATCCTTCACGACCGCGCTTCTTACGTCTGGCTGGCGAACGCGTCCATGATAAGCGTCGATCCTCAACAGGATCGCCTTGCAGAAATGCGATTTATTCGTTTCTTAAGTTTACTAGCTTATTAAAAGAGACATGTCAGGTGACGAACACCGAGGCAGTATATAGATTACCCTGGAAGCTCTACGAGCCGTGTGCGAAGCGCATGCGCGCCTACGGCGCGTCACGTGCTTCGCCTAGAGCTACCGTTATATACCCAGAACCCCCGAATCCTCCAGTTCCTCAAGGATTCGTCTCTATATATCTATCAATACAACCCTATTACCTACAATCGAGCTCCCTACCGTGCCCAGCGTCACAAGACATTAACGTGGTTTTTTCTATTCAAATAAACTCGACAAATTGCACCATGTTTGCCGCCAAGCCTAGTGAAGTGACTGGATCCATCACTATGATCGCGAATTAGTGTCAGTACGATTGGAGTTGTAGTTTCGTGTTCCGTGGTTCAGGGAGGGAGGAGAGGCTGAGAAAATATACACACTAGATTGCACAGCCCCCAACAGCCACGAACAGCCCACCTGCAAACAGCGTCAAGGCCAGAGGCGAGGCTGAATTGGTACGTGGAGTGGGTACACCACCCTAACTTGCTATTTTGTGATGGTCTGGCGAAGTAGTTGACAGTGGACGTCGATATGTGTTCGATCGCGCCTTCCTGCCAGCTGTGGGGCCCCAATTTCAGGCCCTCTTCACGCTGCTCAGCGGTGCAGGCGGTGCAGGGATGAAATCAGGCACAATCTGAGCAACTCAGGCTTCAATCAGGTATAATCACGCTAACTCAAGTTGGCTCGTGGCGAGCTCAGTCCTGCTCAGCCACAGCTCAAGCTGCTTACTCAAAGTTCACGTTACACCATTGCGTAATTAACTCACATCTGAAAACAGAAATGGGCTTTGCATGAGGTCACTTTGTCCTCATATATCTACGGCTAAATCCATTGGCTTCAATCACATCTACACTGCTCCCAATCAACATCAATCATACCCTATTCCTGCCACTCTCATAATCGCCTACCCTATCCATCACTCCTCTCCACGACCGATGCCTTCACGATTTATCCCCCGGAATCGGCCCCCAAACCCTAATCCCCAGCATTCTCGCACGCGCTGCGACAATATGCGGCTGCGAGGGCCCGTTCATCACCGCCAGTGTGGTAGTTATTTGTTGTAGACCTTTTCCTTTTGCGGCGAGGATTTGCAGTTGTATGAGCATTTCTGGCGTCCAGACGCCGTTCCAGGAACCAATGTTCATTTTGCGGTGATGGTGTCAAGTATAGTGGTGGTTGGCTAATCTGTTTGGGTTTGAAGTTTCCTGGTGAGTCTGAGGAGGAGGGTTGAATCGGGCAACGGGGAGGTTATGTGGAATTGAGGTTTGAGATTTGGAAGAGGTGTGGATAATACGATTAAGTATTTGCCACGTTTGTCGTCTACGTAAGGGGGTTGGTTTGATAGATATGTGCTGTTAATACCAGAAGCACGCGAACCCAAATGCTGTAAAACGTTGCACAGAGATTCACCCAACCTGAATATCCCAGATTCACCCTAATATTCACTCCTATCTATACTAACCATTACTTGCCTCTCTGAGGAGGGTGAAATTAGGGATTAAAATCCAGACAACCTCCAAGATATCAAGAGGAGGATGCCTAGAGGCACTGAAGCCCTACAGGGCTCCGAAGAGGGTTAATAGGGAACCTAAGTACACCACTCGGCCATCCCAACAACCAAAAGGTTAAGCGAATATCCAACCAACCGTTGGATACATTGTGTGGAACAATATATATATCCTAACATTAAGGAGGCGATTGGGCAATATGATTTCACACCTCCTGGAGACAAGAGTCTAAATCCAAGTGAGAAACTCCACGGCTGACCACCCCCTCTCCACCGCTACCCCCAACTATCACTATCCCCAACTATCACTATCCCCAACTATCACTATCCCCAACTATCACTATCCCCAACTATCACTATCCCCAACTATCACTATCCCCAACTATCACTATCCTCAACTATCACTATCCCCAGCTATTCCAAACCCCGTCTCCCTGCCCTCTATCTCCCCTCTCTCTATCTCCCATCCTCTTTCCCTATCTCCCCGCTTAACGTCTTCGAATAACCCCCATCGCCCTCGGCGCGTCCGTCTCCGTCCTCTCCTGCCTGGGGATCTGATGACCTGTAGTTGTGCCGGGAATAATCCCTTTGTATAATCTCCGCGAGGGAGGGGGGGGGGGATTGAGATTGATCGTAGTCCTTAAAACAATAACATTTCGACCTTGTATAGTCCTAAGCCAAGCATGTTTGACTCCAAAGGCTCAGTCTTTGGCATTTGCATGACTATTGTTAATTTAAGAAAGGGGTTCGTTGAGGATAGAGTCAGTAGGGATGTGACTGAGTTCTTGGAAAGGGGAAATAGTGTGAGAGTACCTGGAACAAGGGTCGTTGTTGGTAGATTTGCGTGTGGAGCTGTAGGTGGATTTGGGGATCCTCGACGCTTTGGAGCGTTTTATTTTTGAGAGGGCGAAGAAAGGTGGGAGCTGGAGTGGAATAGAAGCAGGGAATGTGTGTGGAGTGAGAGTCTAGGGTGGAGAAAGGAGCTTGAAGTTGGAGAGAAATTGTGAGATCTAGAGATCACTAAGGAGTATGAATATAAGAACAGAATAAACAATTTGTAGTGACAATGTACCGCAAACATTCAAACAAATACCCATACCCATGCCTAAAGAGAAGAGAAAACCCACCACGCAGCATCACTCCAAATCAGGGAAAAGAGTCGCATCTATACATAGCTAAGCCACCTCCATCGTTAGGCTTATCGCGATCTCCATCCCTTATCTTCCGCACCGAAAGCAGATAGTCCTGACCTGATCAACTATTCCCGCCGACGTTGAGTTATGGTTCATATCCCCAGAACCTCGCTCGAAGTGTCTCAGTTCTCTCTCAAAGTTCCAAGCTTCCTTTAGCTCTTTAGATTCACTCTTCAAGTTTCTCTCGTCGTCACCAAATCCTCAAGTCTCTCATCATTGCGGCGCCGCCAGCGAAGTAAACCATCCTCCACTCCGGGAAATTCTTCAAGTCCTAGAAGGTGGAAGTGAAATGCCATCCAATTATTTCTAATCCCCTTGAGCCCCTTCTTCAATCTGAGCATATGCTTGACTTCAATCACATACCAGCGATCACTTTTCATCCAGACACGAATTCCTTCGTCAATTCTGGGCGTCGATACCATTTTCATCAAATCATCCTAAACTTCGAGATATTCGGCAAAGCCTAGCTCGTGGATATGAAATGATACCTCGCGGCGTACGATTTTATGGGTGCCACGGAAACCGTCCTAAGATCTGAGTTCATCTCTGACCTGAATCGCATCCAAGTCATCGTTTTCACCTTGACAGTGAGTGCCTGGTCAATTTCTGCCGACCATGGGTGCTTTTCGGATTGTATCGCTGCGGATTTGTTGGCCGCCACGGAGTCGTTCTTGTTCCTTTTGCGGCGGCATCCTCACAGGCCTTTTCCATCACACGAACAACGATTCGTACGAACACGAGAGCGACGAGGAGACATCCTCGACATTATCTACCGAGGCGTCTTTGGTAGCGACCGTCATTGTGGTTAATTGGTCTAGTGTAGAGCTTCATTAGCTGATGGAGTCGCGGAATTCGGGATAATGAGAGTGTTTGCTAATGACCGTATCATTGACATTTGTTAACAAGGACTTGTTGGCTAGGACGTTTCAGCTCTAGTAACGCCACGTTGCAGCGACGCATTGGTATGTAGATGGGGTTATCGGCTCCTTTCAATCAACAAGCGGTTCCATGCTTGCATCAGCCTTCCGGCTGACAGAACTTCATTGCCATTGTTCAGCATTGATTCCGTCTGTTATATCGAGTGGCATTGATTTGAATCGTATTCGATGTATTTGAAAGTCGATGTTCGTAGCCCAAAGCCAGTATTGGTAACTGAAAGCCAGGGCAGGTAGTTGAAAGCCAATGTCTGTAGCTGAATGCCGTTGTCTGAAGTTGAGAGCCACTGTCTGGAGTTGAAAACTGATGCTTGCAGTTACTACTTTGAAATAGAGATTGGGTGTGGAGAGTTGTAGGAGAAGGAGTTCTCGGGTCAAGTTCGACTTCATATAGAACATGCCAAGTCGAAATGACTGTAATGACTCCAGAGGCTCGCGAGACCTTTGACGAACCTACTCCAATAGAGATTGATCACAAGCAATCAGTCCTGAGATATGCGGGTAAGGCCACGTAAGAGTTTACATTATATAGTTCTGAAATACCGTTCTGAAGCCTACTATTTGAAATCCTACTCTTTAAACGTCTGCTCTGGGTATTAATGCATCCCAAAATCTCCTTCCGCAATCGTCCGTTGACACTCTGCCAAAATAGCCGCCTGCCTCCCCACATCCGCCAACTTCCCAATAACAACCCTATTCCCATCCACAAACCCATAGAGTGCATAAGGAATACCCGCCTCATTACAGAATTCTTGAACCAGTTTCTGGGCCCTCCGGAGATTGTGACGCGGCAAACGCGGGAACAAATGATGGATAGCTTGAAACTGCAAACCACCGTGAAAGAAATCGAGCCATTGAGGACAATCGACGTCCATGGTCGTGCGTAGCATTTTCTGGGGAAAGGACTCGGTGGTGCCGAGGTCGGCGGTGCTCATTGCGAAGTGGGAGAGGGTTATTTGGACGTGGAGGGGCATGGTGATTATGTGGCTGATCATGAGGAAGGCGAAGCGGTTCCAGCCGCCCGGGACGCATTTGTAGAGGACGCCGTAGCCGAACCAGGTCCAGAAGAAGACTTGGCCCGCAAGCTCAAAGTAGCGATGCCACCACGCCGGCCCTTTTCGGGGTCCTTGCCCGAGGAGCAAGTATTCCCAACTCAACCTGTACAGATTAAAGCGTCCAAAGCAGAGAATAGGGTAGTAAAGATAATTTTGATAGCGTATCATGAATTTCGCAAAAGCGTCGTATGTCATTATTCGTTTGTAGTAGCTGGAGAAGAGAGAGTCGAAGAATCGATGGGATATGGCAAAGAAGGGCATGTGTTCGATGTCGGGGTCGTGCTCGGGGGAGTTTGTGACGAGGTGGTGGACGTTGTGGTTGAATTTCCACCAGCCGACGCTGAGGCCGCCCATGTAGTCTGCGACGATCATGCCGATGAGACTGTCAGCTTGAAAGTCGTGGGTTATGCCCATGTGACCGGCGTCGTGGACTGTGAAAGCGAGTTGATGCCAGAAGCAACCTAGGAAAACTGCGCTGAGCATGTACCAGCCTAGTTTCAGGAGGAGGGCGAACATGGCGAAAAAGAATGTGTATCGGACACATTCGATAGCGTAGGAGGAGTACCGACACTGGTAAAGGCCTTCCGCTGCGATCCGCTTCTCAAGGAGCCGGTACCTGTGCACAATGTCGGCTTGTGTGGCGGGATCTAACGAAGGGTATGTGGATTTGTCGAGGTCAATCTCTTGTTGAGTTCGTGCATCCATGACAGACATTTTGGGAGCATTATGGGTATCTTCTAAGCTGACCGATGAAACGGAGGAGGCGGAGGACGTTCCACTACACTCCTTTTCCGTCGCATTCCTTCGTCGAATGGAGGACGCCGCTCGATCGGCAGGTTCAAAAATCGGAGAGGGATCCGCGGATGTTTGTGGACTCGGACTATTGTCCACAGAAGGCATTATATCAGCAGAGCTGTCCCCGCTCACTCCAACCAGTTCCGTTTGGCTTCTGAATTTCCCGCCTTGTATAGGAGGGACGAAGTTGACCCACTGTCCTTCAATTCGGCCGATTTGATACGCGTCCATACGGGCTTTGGTTTCCTTAGAATGGAATCTATCAGACAGTGTCAGTAAGAGGACTCCCAAGAACGAATAAATGAAGACCAACCCATTGACCTCGTCGGTAGCATCTCTTCCTACCATATGCTGAATGGCCTTGTCACCGCCAGGGTGGTAGGGAAGCCATGCATCCACCTTCAGGACCTTGTTGTCGATGATAACGATATAATGTCCATCGGCAATAAGAGCTTCGATCTGGCGCCGGCCTAGGAGATTCGACTTGCGGTTTGGTCGGATCTGAGGGGTACCCGCAGGACTTGTGTAGGCCATGATTGGCGGTGTAGAGACGAGGTAATCGAAACAGCCAATCCACTCGCCAGAGAGAAAATGAGTGCTTGTAAAGAAGGCGGCGAGGGATTTCTAGAGCATCCTGTGTGCGGACAGAGGAGTTTAACGAGTGGATGGGTGGGGATGATGCTGGGATCAGTGTCGAAACTGCTGACAAGCTCCCCACGAGCTCGGCCCCTTGGGTGTGCGAAGAAGCGTTAAAACCCTTGTAACGCCACCAGATCAACAAGCCACGATAATTCAGCTCTGCATCACCGAAGCCTGAACGTCTGGCTGGTGATAGTGCCAAGATATGTGTTTGGAATGGCACTCCGGATCTGCTATCTCCATCCCCTCCAATCTTGGAACTTGAAAAAATGCCAGCACGCTGCTTATTTTATATTTTACCTAGCTTCAAATATACAACCTTCAGTCGCACCTGCCGTCCATGGGTGGCGAGATTACAAAACGAACAGCTGATTGACAATGCATAGGGCACTCCCGAGCGAAGGCCGACCGACAATAAACACCTGCAACCGCCTCCAGGCCACACACACCAGCTGCTTCAATATTTTTTGCTTCAGTCTCCAAATAACCTTCTATCCATCTTTAGTATAGCCTTCACTCTAACAACCACATCAGAAATTCCCTCACTTTTGTTCTATTTGTCACCTAAAAGAGAAGAGCCATCATGACCAAAACCACGAGAGAGCTAGCCGAGGAATGGCTGCGTCTCGATAGAGATGAAGAAACCAGAGACGAGATATACAAGCTCCTCGTTAAAGGTGACAATTCCGAGCTCGAAAAGCGCCTGCGAAATCGCATCGCCTTCGGCACCGCAGGCTTAAGAGGGCCAATGCAAGCCGGATTCGCTTGCATGAATTCCCTAACCGTCATCCAAGCCTCCCAAGGCCTTGCCGCCTATCTCCTCCAAAATGAAAGAGATGTGCGACATCGAGGAATAGTCGTCGGTCGCGACGCGCGGCACAACTCCGAGAAATTCGCAAAGCTCACAGCCACAGCATTCGTGTCTAAAGGAATCCGAGTGTGGTGGTATGAGACTCCTACTCATACGCCTTTGGTTCCGTTTGGGGTTTGTGAACTCAATGCCGCTGCGGGCGTGATGATTACGGCGAGCCATAATCCTGCATCAGATAATGGCTACAAGGTTTATTGGTCGAACGGATGCCAGATCATTCCTCCGCACGACAAGGGCATCGCGGAAGCTATTCTGGGACACCTCGAGCCTACGACGTGGGACACCTCTGTAGTTGATGACGACTGCTTGCTGGTTGAAGGCGCTCTGGGCTTAGTTCGAGAAGCATATTTCAGAGCTGTCCTCGCCGCAGCCCGTCCCGAAGGCGTTTCGGTCCCTAAAGTTACGGACCTGAAGTTCGTCTATACACCCATGCATGGTGTGGGCCTGTCTTTTATGAAGCAGGCAGTGCAAGACATAGATCTCGCAGATAATATGCTTATTGTAATCGCCCAAGCCGAACCGGACCCTGACTTCCCCACAGTCAAATTCCCGAATCCGGAAGAAAAAGGAGCGCTGGACCTCGCTATTCAAGACGCTGAAAAATCCAAAATCCCTTTGATCCTCGCAAGTGACCCTGATGCGGATCGATTAGCTGCTTCGGAGAAGGTGTCTGGTAAATGGCATCAGTTCACAGGCAACCAGATTGGAATCCTACTAGCCTCATACCTCCTTGAAAAATACCCGCCTTCCAAACCCAAGGGCAAAGTTGCGATGCTGGCCTCTACCGTGTCCTCCCGTATGCTCTCTACACTGGCTTCCAAAGAAGGATTCCACTTCGCCGAAACACTAACCGGGTTCAAATGGCTCGGGAATGTAGCTCTCGACCTCGAAAAAGACGGCTTCGACGTTGTATTTGCTTTCGAGGAAGCGCTCGGCTACATGATTCCGTCTGTAGTACACGACAAAGACTCGATCAGCTCAGCCTCAGTCTTCCTCCACGCAGTCGCGCACTGGTCCTCGCAAGGCCTAACCCCGTATTCGAAACTCCAACAACTCTACGACACACTTGGCTACTTCGAAGATGCGAACACATATCTCACCTCTCCATCACCGGCCACAACAGACGCCGTTTTTTCCACTATACGTGCACTCGGCGATCCGCATCCGAGCCAGCTTGGGAAAAGGCAGATCTTGCGTTGGCGCGATCTGACGATTGGATATGACTCCCAGACGGCGGATCATGTACCTGAATTGCCCGTGTCGAGGGATAGCCAGATGATTACGTGCGATTTGGATGGTGGAGTAAGGTTTACGGTAAGGGGGTCTGGGACTGAGCCGAAGATTAAGTTGTATATCGAGTGTTGTGCGTCGAGTCGGGGAGAGGCGAAAGCTGGCGCGGAGAGCGTGCTGAAGGATTTGCTGAAGGAGTGGTTTAAGCCTGAGGAGAATGGGTTGAAGTTGGCGTAGGGTAATATTGGGGTGATGTGGAGCGGCGTAGGAGAACGGAGGGTAATTTCTCACGGGTATTTTGCTTATATTACGGGGATAGATAGATCAGCGGTGGGCTGGGGGAATAAAAAGATGATTCGGCGCAAGAAATAACATCTTGGCCGGCCTCTTTGGCCAGCGTTCCGAACCCTTTTGCACGCCACCGGAACAGCAGGTAAGTTGAACTTTATAGCGCTATTTGGACTTATATTGGCTCTAATTATGGCTGGAGATATACCAGAAGAAGGCCCTTTTTTTAAAAGAATAGCGCCTTAAGTTTGCAGTTACGGCCTGCCCATTAAACAGCATACTATCTTTCAGATGAGTAGCACAGTTTTATATAGTAAACCAAACTACCCTTACTAATAGATTTAATGGGAAAAGAACAGCTAAATAAAATTTAGCAGTTGTAAGGATTTAAGCAAGCAATATATTATTACTCGGCTATCCAAATGGAACTGTCACCGTAACGACTTGTAACTGCCCGAGTATAGGTGGCTTCTTTTTCCTAGCCACCTAATTACTTACAAGTCTACGCGTTACGTATAAATCTACGCGTTACGTATAGACTATATTTATATTTATATATCTTCTAATTATTATATATTTTAATTCTTTACCCTAATATTTTATACCTCGCCAAAGTATTATATATTAGTATTTAATTAACGCTTTTTTATAAGCTCTTAGCCTTTACTTATAGCGCTTGAGTAATAGTATTTATTTATTTATCTCAATTAATAAAATAGTATTTTACTCGTTATTTTTAGTAGCAAATAATACCGTTTTTAATAGTAAATGTACTAGGTACTAGCGCTAATAAAAACAAGGCCCCCTTAGCGTATAACTATTTATATATTAGGAGTACGAGAGACTTTAGAGATCGTGAGACGTGTAAGACTCTGGAACGAAGAGGGTTCGAATTAGGGGTAAACACGGGGTAATTCAAGGTGTTTTAAACAGGTTAGGTATTGCTCTTAATACTTCATCGTATATTAGGAGACTAATCGCTAGAGAACCGTAGGACGTTCTCTAGGGAAGACTATATAGAAGAATGTCTAGCCATTAGGGTTCTCTTAATAGACTTTGTTAGCAGTTAAGGTAGGGAGAACCTTAATAGTTACTTCCGGGTAATTCGACCCTGTAACAAAAGCACGTTGTTAGGTTTCCCAACCTTCCTAATTATGTTTTCTTGTCGAGCGACCCTCTGGGTACTCGCCTCAACCACATGTGCTAGGTGCGTGGTCGAAGCTCGTGAAGCTTTGCAACTTCGTCCCGCCAATCCTCTCTTTCTAAGGCCTCCATCACATGCCTGTACCAGACCGCTTGCTGCGGCTCTAGCACTATAGTAAAGGGAATACCCTATAGCTTGTATAAATATTTTATAGTTAAAAAAGTAGGTTTAATTTCGGGCTTAATATAATACCTTTAAAAAGTAAGACTTTTAGTTATTAGTATCCTTATTTTTCTTAAACTAAATAAGCTTATTTTACTTTATAATAAAGTATAATATTTAAAGAAAAGTTTTTAACTAAATATAAAAATTAAAATAAAAAACTATTTTACTATAATTACTTAGTAGTCCTTAATTATAATAAACGAAAAATTAAGCTATCTATATAGTCTCTAGCGAAATATAACCTTACTAAAATCCTATTCTCTCTCTAGACTGGAGAAGCCGCTGCTTCAACCTAATCCAAGTTAAGTATACAGCCAAGCATCTCTGTCTGAGTTTGAGAGATCGTTAAACAAATCGCTCGAGGAATGAAGAAATAGTTAGAGGGGATCAAAGCCTGGGAAGCCGTACTGAAATTGTCCAGAGAAGTGCAAGACTGGTATGCCGTTAAGAAATGTCTCTCATCTCGCGATGCGGCACCAAGCCCTTATGAGCGGATCCATTATCATCGCGATTCCAAGCCCACTTCTTCGCTAGCTTTGGATCTAGTCTACCTTCCAGTAACTCCACCACGTATTTGCCGAGGATCGGGAGGAACTTCCAGGCATGAAATGAACCACCGGTAGCCATGAAGAGATTCTCACAGTGTGAGTGTGCACTGATGAGGAAATCTTGGTTGGGTGTGATAGCATCCCTGTGGAGAAGATAAGACGAAGCAAAAGCTCGACTTCGTTGAAACTTGTTCTTACCAGCAGATCCGGTAATTCTCAAGATGAAAATCTTGAGCCTCCTTTCCGAAAATACCTGCACATACTAGATTGAGCTCATTTTTCATCCCTTGGGATAACTTCCACTGGGCATAGTCAGGCTCTGCCGGTGGCATGGAAATGAGCTGTCCTAGATGCTCCACAGTGTTTTTAAAGCTAAGATCGCGGGCGAATTTGAGTTCTCTCTCTGCATTCGGCGGGAAACTAGCCCCTGCACAACACCCTTCAGTCACAGGACTTTGAGAAAAATGTGGAGAATATGGTACCTTGGCTCTGTCCGACAGCATGAAGGAAAACAGGTCCTGTCTTGAACTTCTCCGCCTGCTTTGTACCGAGTTTTGCCATGCCGGTAAAGATTGCTGCCGCAACGAGCCGATTTCCTGCTTGTAGCTCAGCCCTATCCGGAGCGCTGTCAGCGAGGAGCTTCGCGGTGCCGGCTCCAGTAGCGAGAACAATGCTGTCTGCTGATAACCTCTTCCCACTAATACATTGCACTCCGAGACACGATCCTCCGTGGGCGAACTCCAGACAGGCGACTTCACCCTCCACACACTCCACTCCTGCAGCAGCAGCTGTCTCTATCACTTTTTCGAGAGCTTTGCTTGCATCTACCCAGCCACTACTCTCATTAATCAATATCTCTGTCAAGCCATTATACTCTGCATTGTCGAACATCCCATCATAGAGCTTCCCAATCTCTTCAGGATTCGTCATACGAACCTTTTCGTTCGCCTTTAAATGGTTGTAATTTTCAATAACAGTCCGTGCAAATCCTTTGTCGTCGACCCAGATCAAGCCACTCTCATGATAGAATTGTTTGTACATGGGGTCAGTCCTCCAAACGTCCATTGCTTCCAATGCCAGCTTCATGTACGAGATGTTGGTATAATCCGCCCGTACGACTTTGCTCCAATCCCACGAGGCTCCGGCCTGACATGGTATGGTTCTGTCTACGAGAGTGATTTTGGCCGAGGGATATTTTTTGGCGAGGTGAAGAGCTGTTGAAGCTCCGAACACGCCAGCGCCCACAATAAGGTATGAGGAGTGGGAGGTCGTCATGGCTTAACGTCGTTTGTGAGGAGTGAATTAGCGTGGCAAAGTACTTGGTGAAGCTTCTATGCAGACCACGTATGACAGATGGCTCCGCCTACAATCGTGATAAACAGTCCTTTCCAGATGATCATTCAATTATCATTCTCGAGTCTCTCGCAAGATGTCGGATGTGCCCCGCCGCGCGGGTCCATGCCCCACCAAATTTTGAATGTAGAACGAGAACAAACTATAACACAGCTTTATACACTATATCTCGGCCTTATAACCCGGAAAATAACTTCCATTTTCTCCATTACGAAAAACAAGAGCCTAAAAAGTACTATACCCGAATAGCTGGTGTAGTTAAGCGAGGAGCGCTTCTTTGCTACAAGGAGAACAGTCGAAAAGCCGCCGTTCTGATTGGTCCAGCCGAGCTCAAGCTTCTTGGCCTCTAGGTGGTTCAATCGAAGGAATGTCAGGTGACCTCTACGCTCTGGTTGGTTCCAAGGTTTATTCCGAAGTTGTGGCATACAGGAGGCGGTCAGGCGAAAATCAAACATTCTGCCCGAGGTTCTACTGATTGCGTTAAAACTCCAACCAAACATTTACATCAAATTCATCCCTTCTCTAAACACCAAACACGAATCTTCTATATTACGACTACTAGCTAACAGTTTATAACTGAACCACTCCCAAAATTGGCGGACATGAGCTTAGGATAAAGAAGGAGATATTTGAATGGTATTCCGATTTAATACTATGAAGGCTTAGTGTGGCATATTGTGGCCCTTAAAGTGTATCCGCCATTTTTTGGAAAGTACGTGGCCAAAGCTCCTAGCCAAGAGTTTAAGTTCTCACCGATAGGGAATTATGGGAGGCCTCTTTAGTGTGTCTGGAAGAGTGAGACGGGACGGCACGCACTCGGAAGCTTTCTAATTTCTTACTTGATTATTCTCACGCTAGGGCGCGGCTACATGTGATATCCTCCTGTGTTCTGCAGAACTGTATGTGCTGTACGTAGCCGTCGTGCCATCTCAGATTGACTGCGATAAAAAAAAATTGTTTCCCGTGTTTGGCGATGAAGAGCTGATGTGAAAGTTTCCATCCAGGAACTGGGTAAGCAATCTCTGCCTGAATAAACACCCTTATATGGATCGATCCATTCTTGACGTAGACACGCATCGATAAACGTACACGCAACATTGTGGAACCGCCAATGGCTGCACGTTCAACGCGGGATAAATGCAGGCAAACGATGTGACAACTCGGTTCCATACGCGTCTTTATAAATAGTTCATACCCTATTACCTTGAAGGAACCCTTTAAACTCTCCCAGGACGTGATTAAAAAGGACTAAGACTATTAGATGCGTACGAGTAGGCCGAGGGATGATACCTTGGTTTCCTCCACGTGGATATTCGCATCTCTGCGTTCTCGTGGCTTCCCAAATTTCCATGGTTTTACAGGGGGCGCCCTTATCGGGGCGCTAGGACCCGCAGCGGATGCGATTCCATCTTCCCCAGGATTTCAGACCAGTGAAATGCTCGAATAAACGCCTTGGAAAGTCGCCGACCGCTAGGGCCACCGCATCGGGACGCGGTTTGGAGCCTCACTGGCAAGGCAACCGTTGTGAGCTCGTCCAGCGGGCGCTTTTAGTTTCATGCACGGCCGCAAGCTTCGAGGAGTCACTTTTCGAAGAGACCCTCACTCGTAAGTTATCGCCGGCCTCCTCCTCCTCTTCCTCCCACCGCCCTCCCCGCATTTGCTCTCTCTCTCATCCACGCGCCCTCTTAACATCCCATCTATCGTCCATATAAAGGGTTCTCTCTCTCTTTATTACTGTCATTAAAACTACGAACAATCGATCGCCAATTTGGTAAGCGCTATGTCCCCCGCCAAAATCTGCCATCCAAGTTTATTAACATGTCCAAAGCCTTTGTACACCCTTCAAAATGGCTCAAAGTTAGGCAACCAGCATCCTCTGTGGGATGCTCAACTAGGCGCCCATGGCGGCGTTTGGTTCAGCACCAGGACCTCCAACTCCTCTCCTTCTCTCGACCGCAGAAAGACCGGTGTCCTCGAAACGTCTGCTACCGAACGGTTCTTGTAATTATCGCGACTTGATAGTTGGGCCATGCGGTTGTAATCAATTCTGGGATAAAGGCAGTGTTGAGCTTCATGCTGCTAGCACCGAGCAACGCCAGAACAGCGAGATTTCGACCTGGTGTGTTTGTGGGCATCATGCTTGCTATCACCAATTCGAACGGAGAGCTGCTAGAGAGAGGTTGCTTTCTTCAGCGGCGCTGGAAATTTCTCAAGGCGCTTCGCGATCCGATGTACGCGGCAATGTGCCTACCGGATCGCATTATTCTGGGCAAAAAGGGTTAAGAACAGTTGAGCAGGCACAAGGTTCAGACAGATCACACGGGCGTCCATTGGATCATCCGAGGAGCACTCCATCAGGCTCTTGGCAACGGCCTGAACAGCACAGGGCAGCGCAGAATGCCAATCCTACCGGTCCGAGCCAGCAGTTCTGCGACTCTATTTCGCAGCCGAGCACGTCATGTCTCCCCCGAGTCCCTTCAGTGTGCATTCTAGGCTCGAATGAGTTACGATATATGCCTGATAATGAGGGCCGACAAGGCAGATCGGATAATCAGGGTCAATTCCGCAATAGCCCCACTGGACTCGGCCTCTTTACGAATGCAGGACAGATTGGCAATGCTACCAGCCGTCGACAGTCTACCTCAACAGCGCCTGATGACGCTTTTGGAGGAATGGTGCACCCATTTACCGCGTCTCAGATTCCTTCGACGAAGACAAACTCCCTAGCGGAAGATAGTGCCCAGCGAGCCAGTCCCACCCGAAATTTGATGGACCTCAATCGCAGCGTACCACCCTTGAATGTACATGGCACGGCTCCGTACTCGCTCAATCCAGAGGATTTGATACAAAGTGCTACAGAGATTGCAACACCAAGCAATTCGAATACTCCTAATCTGAGTGCTGTTGACCAAGCTGTTCAAGAGACGAAGAATTTTGTAGATGCTCTATCGCTGTTCTCCGCAACTGCAGAAAGGAACGCCGTTGGTTCCGACGGCTGTCCGAATAATTCAAACAATATTCCTGGGCGTGATCCCCAGCCTCTGCCCACCAACTCTCTAGCTACTCTACAGGACCCCCTTCAGCAAGCCTTGAGATCCGCTTCGCCCCAATTGCTTCAACAAATCATTCCCTACCTTGCCCGTCTCCACAATCTCCTAAACTCAATTCCAAAAGTAGCAGAAACCATCCAAGAGATTATCGAGCGAATTTCCAATCTCGAAAACCAATCATTCTCTCACATTGCACCGGACGAAATCAATCACCAATTCGAGCTCTTCGATGCACGGCTGCTTGACCTCGAAGGGAAAATGGAAGAGCAGAAAGACCTCCAAGCCACCATCGACGCCGATCAAAGCAACCGTGAGAATGCCTTCCTTGGGCGCCGAGGATTCACCGCCACGGAATCATTCGCCTCAAATTACTCTTCTCGCAGCGTCAACTCCGCACAATCCGTAGCCTCACCCGCTCTCATCCTCGCCGCCATCGACAGAAAAGAAATTGGCACTGAAATCGAGGATATCAAGGGGCGCCTCGATACGCTCGAGGCTGCGGCTCTGCCTACGTTCAGTGATCCCTGGCAAGTTGAAGTTGTGCTGTTGCCTTGGGGAAGAGAATTGAGAGGGATTTGGTATTCTCCGGATGAATCGATGCATGATCCGACCAAGGCAACCACGCAGGATACCGAAGAATGGACGCAAGCTCGAAGCCTGAGATCGGCGTCTGGAAGCTCGTTACGGTTGCATGAAGCTGGGAATGGCTGGAATAGTCAAGCCATCAATGAATGGGCTGATACGACGGATGAGTGGCTATGGCCGAAAGCGTGCGGCACGAACAATATAATTTACAAACGGCTTCAAAGCAGAGGGTTCGTCCGCAACGTCACGATCAAGAGCCAAAACAGCGGAGATATCCAAGCAGCCATCGCAAGCGCCTTCTCCGACCTTCTCGAACATCTACAACACTCCGACGATGTCCACGCAAGCCATCATGCTGATGCCGCCGACCGCGCTATCTCGTCTTTCCCAGCTCTCAACGCGTCTTTTATTCCCCTCCGCAAGATCCTAAAGTCATCCCGCCTCCGCTTCCTCAACCTAGCCGAAATGTCCACGTCCGCACTCTGGACGGCACAGTTCCTCGCTGCAGGGATTATAATGCGCGTCTCAGGCGGCCAAAAACGCCTCTACGTCACCCAGCGTGACGCGTACCTCCAAACTACCTCTCACGCTGCTCCAACATGGACTTGGCCTCGCCTTCGCGAACTCCCTCGCACCCGCACAGCAACCCCCCAGCCGCATTCCAACTCCCACGTCACAGAAGCAGACGCAAGAGAATCATGCTGGTCCTACTACCCCGGCTACGACGACGCTCCCGTCGCCGCCTCATTAAGCTTCACCAGCTCAACACACTCCGGCCAGTTGTCTCTCCGGCCGGCGGAACATTATCAGTGGCCTAAAGAAGCTACGCCCGCGCCTTGCTCCTGCTCCCCTCAAAAAAGCCAGAACCACCACCAGAACCATCCCATTTCACCACTCTCAGAATTCCCGCCTCGCCCGCGCACAAACTTTTCACATCATCGGCGGACTGTTTCGATACCTCTTACCGACGATCCATTCGTCCAATATTCGGGGAAACGTCGCGCGGGCACCTCCGCCTCCGTCGCAGACACCAAGACTGTCAATGTCAATCTCACCTCTTCGGCTCCAGCCCCGGCATCGAAACAGAAACGTCGCCGTCTCACGCACTCGCCCTCTCCCCTCGGTAATCTAGCATGCCGGCATATGGAGGAGAAGGATACGCAACCCATATGGGCGCCAACGCCGCGGAGGTCGAAGGAGCCGCCGAGTCCCTTTTTTGGGTCGCATCCGGAATTGCTGCGCGAGGACTCGAACGTGTCTAATACTAAGGATGGAGGGAGGAGTAGTCAGCGGTCTAGTGCGCAAAATGTGAGGCGGGTCGGGCCGGGTGGGTTTGAAGGCGTTTATGGGGAGAGTAAGGGTGGAGGTGGTGGAGGGGGGAATGGGAAAGGAGGCAATACGCCTTTCGCGTATGCGACGCCGCATTCTGGGACTGGAGCAGGGATAGGAGCCGGGTTTGGAGGGGGAGATACAGAGGCTGATAGCGGGAGTGAGAAGGGAGATGATGATGGGGGAAGTTGGCATGGGGTTGGTGGGGATGAGGATGGGGAAGATGATGTTGGGAGTGTTGGGGGGTTTGAAGGCAGTGAAGATGAGCTGGTGGCGAGTTCGAGTGCGATTGCGATGGCTATGGCTGGGGCTGAGGAGGTCGAAGGAAGTGAGGAGGAAGAGGAGGATGAGGATAGTGACAGTGGGTTTGGGTTTGGGTTTGGGGATGAGGATGAGGGTGAGGATATGGATGTTGAGGGGGAGGGGGAGGAGAGCGAGGATGATGACTAGGGTGGTTTTGGCCCTGGCTTTGGGGTCTGGCGTGGCTTTATGAGTGCGAATATGGTCAAACACTAACTGGATTTCGGTATTTCGGTATTTTATCTGGCTGCTGGTTGTTTCTGGGTTCGGCTTGGCTTGAGTCTGGGGTCTGGGTTTGGAATGGATCTGGATAATCTGGGATAGGCCCTGGGAATCTGGAATTATGGGCCTGGGAATCTGGGGATCTGAATATGGGAACTCGGGAAAGGAGGCGGGCTATGGCCGGGGGACTGCTGGGAGTCACAAAATGGCAGCGTTGGCGTTAGGTTGGATTTGTCTTGTATCAGTATCGTTTGCTGCTGCTTGAATTTTTTTTCTCTTTCTCTCTAGCATAACGTTACTTCCCGACTCTGATGTACGGTAGAAGAAAAGATTTTAAAAAGTCTGAAAGAATTGTTTTGCTCTCGCTCGTGCCTTTGCATTGTCCAAAGTGCTTGGAATTCTCAAACTTTTGATAGAAGAAGCGTGCCGCGAGCAGGCGTTCTCCAAGGCCATCGCCAGATCCCGTGACCCCGACGTCGCCACTCCTCCCTGCCGGGCCACCAGTCCACTATTTAAACCCCTCTCTCCCCTCTCCTTCCTCCCCACCAAGTCTTTTCCTACCAACGGCGCCCGTGTTGAGACTCAGGAGAGGACACATCCATCAAACCCTCGGAACGACAAAGGGGGCTTATGCGCCGTGTTTGCAGATGTTTACTGAACAGGTTCCGATGCGGTCCTCTGCGGCGGATTTCGGTGTCGAGACTCTGGGGTAGAGTTTACCAAGCACAGGTGCTAGCACAGTGTTGGCTCTCTTCGGAGCCTGCCTGGATTAGGAGGAGGGGCGAGGGAGTTGGGGGAGAAAGGGGGGGTTTTGTGGGGCGGTTTGGAGAGTGTGCTGATGCCGTGCATCGCGCAAAGGGGATCATAAGAAACACTTATGTAGCAGTAATTAATGTTGACGTACCCCGGGACGCTCGCGGTGCTTATCCCAACATCGCGATGGAGGCGTAGAGGCGTGCGCGGAATGAGTAAGTGTCCGGCCTTCCATGCTGGCTGCTTACCGTACTAGGGATACAAAAGATATAACGATATTTTTCATGCCAGACAAATGGAGACAAATCGACGGCTAGGCTTATGCTAACCGGGGGTGTAGCGACTGGAGGATGCGTAGAATGGGAGAAGGGGATGCCTAACTCATAAAGCAGCAGACAACTTTGCTCTATAGAGCATTGGACACCCAAACCCCATCCCTTCACCAGACCTCATTCCCCTCCACCTGCCAAGATCCCGTGACCCTAACCTCACCGTTAGCCCACCGCTATAACATATAAAACCCCCCCGAGAGACCTCCCCTTGAACCCTTCCTTCCAAAAACACAGCGCAGTAGCTAGTGTTGGGTGTTGAAAAAAAAACAAAAAGACATCTTACCAAAATATAGAGTCAGACTCAACTCGGACGGAGCAAAGACTGTACTCAAACACTATCCGATCAGCAGTTTCCACGTGTCGTGTGTGATGCAAATGGAAGGCTCTATGCAGGAGAGCGGTTGCGATTGCTTTCAAGCCTTTTGCAAACACTGGGCAATCCAAATGCACCACCAACAAACCAACCAGCATCTATATGGATAGGCGTTCTCACACGATTTGGATCGCCAGCTGCTCTTGTCCTGTGTTCTGCGCTTCTCCTGCTCCTGCTCCTGCACGGCCTTTGTATCGCGATGACCCACCTGTCCTCCCCGTTCCGCAGTGTTTGCTTTTTGCTATAAGTGTTTTATTTTTGTCACACTCCTTTGGCTTTTTACGGCCGAATCGGCTGCCAAGCCCACACCAGAGAAAGTCCCCATACAGCTCTCAGACGTCCTTGACGAGCTTCTTTGGTTCTACCCACCAATCTACTGTTTCTACTGCAACAAAATTTTACATCTCACGTGATCGCGATAGATCTACATAGAACAGGTTTGGGATCAGGACAACGTGGTCTGGCCTTGTGCCGTGGGGGAGATGAGGAGTTGTGTGATTGTGAGGGATTGGGGGAAGGTAGGAGGCGTGGGTGGTTTGACGACGATTTGCGTCGAATGGAGGTGGAGATTGAGGAGGAGAGGGTGATGATGTTTTTCATGTTGCGCAGACCCAGTCTGCGATCATGATTGCTATGAAATGCTACAAATAACATTCGTCATGGTAAACTGATGCTGCAGGTTATCGCCGATTGAAGTCCATAAAGGGAGCCTTGGCTATAGGTGTCCTCAGGAGCTCATATGCAGGTCCATCGCGGCCTCCAAGACACGGCAACCATACATGAATGGGGATGGTAATTGTTTAGTTTGTCAGCAGAGATATTCCCGTTTCCCCAAAAAACAGCAAATATGACAATTCTCTCGGCTAGCGTCGTCTCTGGGAGACATTCGGTGACAGGGACGTTATTTGTTTCGCCTATAGGCAAGCCCGACACGGCAAACATGATAGGCAATTACAGCGTCTTTTAGACAAGGACACATGGTAGGTGGTCCAGAAAATAATATTTATTTTTATTTTATTTTATTTTATTTTATTTTATTT
>KV745306.1:0-25927 GCA_001692735.1 Lepidopterella palustris CBS 459.81
CCGCACCGTGTTGTCGTACGACGCCGACGCGACCAGCTGGCCGTCCGGCGAGAAGGCGACGGCCCTGACGGACGAGGTATGGCCCTCGAGCACGCTGCGGCAGGTGTCCCAGTTGCTTTCCCTTTTTGACACCATCTCAACCCACTGTGGCACTTGGCCCTCAAAAGTCTGCCGTACTAGACTCGCCTCTGGCGCGAACGTAAGCGCAGCGTAATAGATCTGCAGTGGAGCATCTGCGAGTATAGACTGAAACTGTAGCACAAATCGCTTGGCGTCCTGAAGAAAGCTTGAAACAATGCTTGCAGATGGCTGCGCTGCATATTAGCATAGCACTAAACAAGATTTTGCAAAGACCTTACGCCTACAAGTGCCTGAAGGCTGTCAAGCAAGTGAACACATCTGCTTGGCTCTTTCATAAGACTCATGGCCTCGAGCCAATGGAGCAGGTGCTTTTGGAGAAAGATGTATGTTGTGTCCTTGTCAATAATGTCTTGCTGACTCTGCTGGAGATGACTGACCCAGTAACGACAAGCATACTGCAGTTCAGGTGCCAGACTGCTAGCAATTGTCCTCTCGTTAATCTCGCTCCTTAGAACCCCAGGTCCTGGGAGGTTGCATATGTTCTGACGTAGGCCGTTTGGTCCGGACATTAGCTTAATGCAACAAGATGCGAGCTTTTTGTGTGAGCTTTTTTTGTCTACCCAGAACGGGCTCTGTCCCTGTTTTTGGGGGTCGGTGAGAAACTCGCGGAAGGACAAATGTAGCAGTCGAATGGGAATATCCTTGCTGTTAGGAACACTAAGCACAGAGTGCAAAGAGTCTAGCTGACACGTGACCTCCTCTTGTGGAACTTGGAGAAGGCGTGCAAGTGAAATGCTAGAAAGCGGACTCTCTAGAATCACAATGCTACCTACAAGTTTTTGGAACGCATGAAGCCATGTTTCTCTTTCGTCTTTCTCCTGATCAGCAAGCAGCTGATCTAGAACAGGGAGGTAGGTCCGGTCTAGCTGCGAAAAGGCCGACTTTTGATATCCCAGAACCTTGTTCAAGCATTCCTTAGGGTTGCTTCCCTTTGTGCCAATATACCGACACACGGTAGCAGCATAGATGAATAGCGGCACGGCTAGCTCGACCAGGGCCTGGATATGATGTGTTGCTGGCCAGTCTGAGGACAGTCTGCGCGCCTTCTGTATTGTACCAAGCTCATGCTCCAGGAAGAGACGTATGTCGTGTTCAATCGTAGCCCTTGGTACTTCGTGGAGGACTAGGTTTTGGTATGTGCCGTCCGGCATCTCCTGGAAGCCGAGGCGAATGTGGAGCTCTGGCCGGCTGGTTACTACGATCCGTAACGGCACCGGCCGAATATCCTTCGTCCGAACCAATAGCTGGAGGATCGCTCGAATGTCCTGCTCTTGCTCACATTCGTCCAGCGCGTCTATTATGACAACACGCGCTAAGGCTTGCGAGCGAGTCTGCTTTATCTCTAAGAGTGGCTGCAGGATGAGCTTCTCGAACTGATCTTTCAGAGCTCGGTCCCAGATAGACGAGTCCTTGTCGAGCGCCTTCCTTACACCAGGTAGCATGCCTGGCTCATAGGCCATCAAGTCGGTAGCGATGGTGGTGAAGAATCGTGAGGCGTTGCCGCGCTCGCCTTCTCCTCTCTTAAAGAAGAAGCTTGCTCCTAGCCGACTGTCTTTGGCAAATGAATGGGCAATTGTCCGCGCAATCGTAGACTTTCCTGTGCCAGCCATGCCGCTTAGCCAGAATATGGGTTTGCTGTCCTTGTTGTTTGCCCAATTTGTGATGTCGTGCAGAAGCGCCGTGCGGGTATTCGTTAGGCATCGTGCGTTGTGTTCTTCGCTATGAGAGTCATAGGAAGCGCCTGTTGCAATAGGCAGTTTCGTCAAGTCTAGCTTCTGGCTTATATTGACCATGAGGACTCTGTACTGTTCGTGAGACACTGCATCTGCGCACGATAGATCTGGGTGTAGAGGCTTACGCCTGATCAACTTGGAGCGCCAAGCTGAAGGTCTGCTCGTACTCTTTTAAGGCTGAAACAATCTTGTCTACCTGCTTGCTCGTGAACGGCCATTTGAGAGCACGCACTCCAAACCGGCCCATAGCCCTACGAGTCTTTCCCGGCTCCAGCTTCTCCATCAGGTTCTCTAGCTCTTGGAGGCATTGCTTGAGCGACTTGGCCAGATTATCTGTGGTGGGGAGTTGTTCTTTGTGTCGACCCTCCAGTAGCTTCTTGATATCTTTCAGGACGCACTCGAGGTCGCTAACTTTCTTCTGGAAGCGTTCGATGTCATTCTTTGCATCCTTAACGGCAATGGAGTACTGGAAGCAGAGCGAGGCGATCTTGGCGGATATATCGATTACAGCGATGACGCTTGCTGCGCCCGAAAGCCCGTCCATGATGCGGTGTCTGGAACAGGGGAGACGTATGTTGGTAGATGGGAAATCGCACTGTTGTAGGTCGACCGAGCAGTGAGGCCGCTCTCAGGCCACGAGAATTGCTGCGACCCATCATCAGCTGCACAAGGCTGAAAAGGATGGCACAGCTCAGCGCTGCAGCATCACCGGCGTGGGGTTCAAAAGGTCTCGGAGGTACGTTCTGCCGAGATCCGCTTTTCTCTTCTTAGCGCTAAGCTGAAAACCACCGGTACGCTTCTAGAAGTTTCCAAGATTGTCACGTGCTGGCTATTTCTGGACTGGTGGAGTGCATGCCTATTGCTGCGTAGAGCTGCTCGTTGCTGCCCTCCCCATCACCACATTCGCTGTTATGGACCGAGTCAGCCAGGTGCTGAGAGAAGCACTCTATACAAACGAACCTAGATTATACTATGTCCTTGCAGAAAAGAGCGATGTCCCTCGCTCCACCTCTATCATCGTAATCGCGGACGAGCGTCAAGAGAGACCAAGGCCTAGCGTCAGTAATACCTTACCCTAGAGGAAGAGAAAGCTATGGTTAAGTTTTTGTTACTTATGTCTAATCTTGGGCACCCTGTGCGGATAAAGTTCGTCCCTTCCCTAGCCTTCAGTATTGCCCGCCGACGGTCTACGACGAACAAACCAATCAAGCCTCCAGGAAAGAACTGGGCTCGAGCGTTCGAGAAACGCCATCACGAACTTAAGGCGAGCAAGGTCTGGGCAATTGACTGGAAACGTTATGAGAATAGTATATACGATAAGATCGTAGAGTGGTTCAAGGCAATCGGATTGGTTCTACGCGATCCGGCCATCCTGCTAGAGAACGTATATAACATGGACGAGACGGGGGTTAGGTTAAGCATGCTTGGGTCCGTGAAAGTCCTTGTAGGTAAGGAGGACCTGCGAGACTATAGAGGTGTAGGCGTTAAGCGCACAATGGTGACTGCTATTTAATGTATTACTGTTGATGGCAGGGCGCTGCTCCCTTTAATCATTTGGCCTGCGTCAACCCACTGAAGCAATTGGACCACGTACCGGACCCTGGGTGGCATTATGGGCATTCTGAGAACGGATACAACGACTCTAAGATTAGCTTAGAGTGGCTCCAGCGTGTTTGATCCCCAAACCAAAGAACAGGCTAACCAGAAACCACGGGTTCTAATATGCGACGTTTTCGGGACACACGAGGCGCTCGAGATGTTGGAGTTTTGCTTTAAAAACAACATTATCTTGTGTCGTCTCCCCTCTCATACCTCCCACAAGTTCTAGCCTTGTGACGTCGGAGTCTTTGCGCCTTTGAAGACGGCTTTATAGGGACGAGATTGAACGACTCTATTAAGGAGGTTGAGATACAGTCGGTAAGGAGCATTTCACCTCTCTGTACGGGCCTGCTAGAGAAAAGGCGTTAACTAAGAGAAACATTACAGCTGGGTGGGCTGCAACTGGTTTATTTCCGTTTAACCCAGAGAGAGAGATCCGGCATGCGCCGAGGCCCGTGGTTCAACTAACTGTCCCGGAAGCCGTTGAGGCGACCGTTCCGCTAGACGAAGTACTGCAAACGCCTGTGACGCCAGTGTCACCAGCGGCCCTTGCGTCGTTGCATAATCTGATTAAGCAGGATGCTAATGCTCTTGATGAGCGAAGTAAATATCGCCTACAGAAGCACGTGCAGAAGCTTGCCAGTGCTGCCCAGATCTCCTTTGCCAAATGTGCCCTCCTTCAGGACCAAAATCAATTCTTGTTCAATATAAATAACGAAGCTAAAGTTCGCCGGTCGACCAATCGAGCAATCCTGGGGACGGCGAAGTTGATGAGCTATGAGGACCTCGAAGAGGCACGATCTAAGCGTGCTGCGAAGGAGAAAGCTACCAAAGGCAAGGCAAAACGCTGTCGGAAGCGCAAGAGTCCTGCGCCAGAGCCAGAGACTAAAGTGACACGTATGAACAAAGTGCCAGCGCCATGGAGGGCGCCAGTGGCGCGAATGTATTAGAACGTTGTCAAAGCACATGTATCGTGCTCAAAGAACCAAGACTTTCCAAGAAGAGTTGCGTCGATTATGTAGGAAATAAATAAAGTAGATGCCAATTTAGACAGATAAGTCCCGCCGTTCGCAATTACTCTAATTACTGTCCCGGAGTCGGACTTTCATATATTCCAAAAACCCAAGCTTTGCATAGCCACAAACTGGCCAGCGACTGTAAGTAACCATATCGGTACCGCGATGATTACGTGGGAGATACGGGGCTACTTAGTAGTAGCTGAGGTACCGATTAGCGTAGTAATTATGTATAAGTTTAAGCGCTATAGTAGATATAAGGCTGATTATACCTTACTGCGCTATTATAAGGCTCTCCGGTTTGTATAAAACCTATCTATAAGTGTTGTAAGTAGTAAGAGCTTATAAGTGATAGTTAAGTAAAGGATTACTATTATGTATAAAAAGAAGGGTTGTTGAACTGTCCCGAGTAGTTTGGTTCGGGAGTTCCAAATTGTCTTCCTTGTATTGTTTCTACGAAAAGATGGGGCTATATATACTAAGAGAATATGGTAGAGAACCTTCTAGAAGAAGCGGTACAGAACAATTACAAATACGAAGAAAAGAACCTACTAGAAGCTCCTAACTAGTTCAACACTAGGCCACTATAGATCCGTGCCAGTTCAACAAGGGTCTTTGTAATTTACGCGTAAAGGCGACGACGCAACTGTAATTTTTAGGTAGGAAAAGTTATCGGCGTTTATAAATAGCTATAGTATAAAACCTATTCTAAATTATGGCCAATACTAACGTGTGCGAAAAAATCTAGTTGCTTGAAGTTAAAGTACCCCTTATATGTCTCGGCACGGAGGGTGTCTCGCTATATAGGGAGGGACGTTAGTTAATTTCTTAGATATAATTATTGCCAGGAAAACAGGACTCTATATTTAATTAGTATAATATATGCTCAAACGCTTCGGTGAGTCTTTAAGTTCTTAGGCCTATCCCAAAACAGGTCATGCTCATTCACCAACCAGTAGACCCACCACACGCTAGTGCATGAGCCCTAGGTCCTTTAATCCCACCTCTAAATAGTCTCTACCCACCACAGATCTGTAGACACACAATGGGCTGACGCTAAAACTCTTGAAAAGCTCTTACACCTCGAATGCTGGGTCGCTCGCTTCTTCAAAGCGTACTCTATACCAACCTTCGAATGGCTCAAGTCGTTCACGGCTCTAAAGCCGTTCTTCCTCAAGCATCTCTCACAGCCAAACGATGATGGCAAGAACCCAAGAATCCTTCATCTAGTATACAGCAACAGCGTAAAGGTTATGTTTATGATTCATTTATTTCCCTCCCCCTAAATTCTTACTATATATGCCCTATTAACTAACCATCACTGCACCCAGGCCCTCCCCACGGTATGGGACCCGCCGCCAGGAGTACGGAAGAATATTAGGAAATATGTGGGACAGGTGATTGAGGTGCTGAAGCCTTGGGGAATGTGGCTGTATATTAAGGCCATTGATTAGGAGGGAAGAGTGGGAGGGTTGAAGGAAGGGCCTAAGGGTTGAGGTATTGGAAGGTGAGAGTGACAGGTTTGAGTATTTTAGGTTTGTGATGAGGAGGAATGGGATGTGTTGGAGGAAGGTTGAAGAGTTGAAGAGGAGGTTTCAGGGAACGAATGAGAAGGTCTCGTGAAACATAGTGGGATGGTTGAGGAGATCAGGGAACGAATGAAGACCCCGTCTTGAAACAAACTGGAGAAAGCCATAGTACGGGCATTCTACGGAGTATCGTCTCATGTTCCCAGATGCGAATTAAATCCTGCCGGCTTCCGTTTCGTCGATGGGTTGAATGCCGTCACCCTACCCCAATCGCTGCATGCTCCGCCAAGGCTACGTCAGGTGCCACAATTACAAGCGCCCTACCGAACCGGAAGACTTACGAAGGGGGCGGTATTCGGGAAACTGCTGGGGACAGTGGTAAGTAGTTGAGTTTGATAGCGAGACCAGGATCGGATCCGTTATGAGGCACAAAGCCCACAGGTACCGAAAGCGTTGTTATGCTTTTGATGACTTACCAAGCTGAATCTTTAGTTACGCAGCCTCGAGGGCAGATCACGGCCAGCTACCCCTGCAACGTAACAGCAGTAAAGGTGAAGGATGGTATACTTATCTTCTTTCGTCGCCCACGGTCTGTCGTCTGTAAACCATTCTTCTCCGAAGATATTATGAAGCTGCAAGGGATCATCTTAGCTTCGTTACGCGAATCGACTTATTTTGCAAAGCCATTACCAGAGTACTTCCACCTGATTTCTTTTGCATCATAAGCAAGATTTTACGTATAGTGCGATTTAGCCGTTCCATATTTCGGCCTCTCTTTGCTCTACTGATTAGCACCATCAGACCAATCGTTGGATTCGCATCCTCAAATTGTTCTACGGAACAGATTATTCTAAGCTCACTAATGTAACAAGAAACATAGTAAGTTTAGCCGGCTTTACGATGTAATAGCCAACCTAATTCCAATGGAATGTGCAGAAGAATCCGTTGTTTAACACCCTGAACTCTAGCTGATAGATTTGCACCGCCGGTATCGCACAGATCGTGCAGCTGCACCATCGGAAACCACAACCGTCATGAATAACTCTCGAAACCATGATCAGAGACTACGTTTGCTGCGCGAGCGCTGCCAAACTCCAACAACTGCTATGGGTGGATCCGAAATGGGCTCTGGAATCTTTAAAAAGGGACTGCCTTCTTCTGATAGTGTCTGAACGGCTAGAGCAATACAATATCGAGAGGCCGGAGGAAGTTGGCTTGTGTGAGGAGGGAGCGTGGATGGAATTGTCTTCTTCGCGTCGCAATATTCGATGAGCCCTTTAGTAAGGTAGGGGCCTTGTCCATCTGTTGGACTTATAAAGGGACTTATTCGGTTGTGGCCGATAATGGCCGGTCTTTTTGGTTCGACAGCTGGCACCGAACAATTCTTATAGAGGACGGAGCTTCTCAGCATACGGCTCGCGCCGCAAGAGCCCTCCATACAGATAACCAGGCTATTAAAATAACAGAGTCGGTAAATTCTCCTAATTTAAATCCCATCGAGAACGTCTGGAGACTTCTTAAATACGGAATATTGAAGAGATTCCGTAAAGCCAACGCTAAAGTACGTTAGTGTTACGACTAAGTAACAGCATACATATTGTTCCGCACAGCGTGCCCGACAGAGTCGGACAATGCGCACTTTTTGGCGACTGGATGGAGCAGTGGTGCGGAGCTTCGTTCTAACAGTTAGCATATAGAGGAATAAGCCAAACCAAACTCTAAAGACTGCAATTGTACGAATAACATTAAGAAATGCTATGAGGCAGTTATTGCAGTCCCCAGAGGCTATATAAAGTGGTAATTTGTATATATAGAATTCGTATCAAGACGAACAACTTATTTTGCCATTACGCTAGCAAGGAGGGCTGTCAGTCCGCTCATGTTACCCTCTTGTGTGGCACGGTCCGCATTTGATCGACGAAGCATGGGGCAGCTCTCGGTCTTTGAATCTCCGCAGTAAAGAGTACTCTACAAATGTCTCTGGGCATGGAGGGGGTATAGATTTATTAGAGTCAACTCCATATACACAAGTCTATAGAATCCCTCGTCCTATCCTTACAATACTAGCTCGGTCATCCCATCTATAAGCCCAATTTGTCAGCGCTATTGCATTCCATTACGTTCGTGTCCCGACTATATATCCCTAAAACTCATACCAATCCCATCTCAGCATGTCTAGGCGAAGAACCGGACTGCGCGTTTGAGGCCATTCTCCTCCGCCGCGACCCTCGGCACCTTCTTCGCAGCAACAGCAGTAGTATTGCCAGCCGCTGGAGCTGCAGCAGCAGGAGCAGTTGTATTGCCAGCCATCTGAACCGGCACACATCCACCGAACGGTCCGGCATTAGCAGGGTTCTGGCATCGGACCATGCAGACGTTGCTTTGACCAGCGACGGTTCCAGTGCAAGTTTGATCTGCGGCAACGGCGGCAGTGAGGGGCTGAAAACCTCGTCAGCTAGGAGATTAAAACGGAACTCTCGTGTGGCTACTTACGAAGCTAGTAGCGGCACCATCTTGATTGCGGCCGTTCTTGTTTCCCGGCACATTTGTCGTTACTTGCATGGCCGTCCATTGGGTACCCGTGCCTGTCGCATCGATCATGCAAGTGTATGGGCCTGCGCCGTCTGAGTTTACTTGGTGGAGTGTCATCTGCAACTGTCCCCCTTGGCTGATCTGTGGTAATGTGCCACCGGATGATGCGAGGACAGCTGTTGTTCCCGACTCGATGTCATTGTCGCCCGCCTATAAAACAATTAGTAATTATGAACGGTGTTAATTTTGAAGGCCAAGGGAGGCCATACAAGCAGAGTCTCGCCACAAGTAGCTGCAGCATCTCCTTTGAAGCGAGTGGTATCCTGCTCGAATGGGTTTCTTGTAGTTCCGGTTCTTGGTATGGCCGCCGAAACTGAGTGCAGTTAGTTTCGAACTCCTCTTTGCAGTAGACGAGATGCTCACTGCCAAGCGCGGTGCCATTGCCGCCTGCATCCCCAGTAGCTGCGATGATTGCGCCGTGGCCTGCCACAAGCTGACTTGAAGAGAGGAGGCCAAAGACCAATAGAGAAGAATAGTAGGAGAGCATACTGAACCAGCAGTAAATATGTCTATTGAAAGGAATTAAATGTAAGAAGGGGAAGATTAGGTAGAAGGAGTTTGCTAGTGTTACTCGTAGGCTTGATGGATTAAATTAAATGTCCGGACTGAATAGATTTATATCTTCATGGTCTCTCCCACCACCGAGGGCATGCTCACGGTTCTCCACCGGCATACCGAGGAAACCGTTCCAGCCAAGAAGCAACATGTTTCTCATCAAGTCTCGAAGTTGATAGTAGCTAGATGCAACCTTAGCATACAGCTATTGAGGGTGTTTCACCGCTCCAATAGATGACAGCATGATCGTGACCTAGAACACCCTCAGGCCAAGCCAAACCCCTTGGGTAAGCTGAGGCAGCGCAACGGTTTGCAAACAGTTGCATGGCGAATAGATTGCGGGGAAATCTGGCCACGAGACTGACATATTCCAACTGAGGAATAGCGAAGGAGGGTGTGAAACTGGAGTTGTGAAATACATTTGTTTGACAGTTGATATGTAGATGAGGCTGTGAACATCTGATAAGAGACAATGCGCACGGCCAGGTTGCAATAAGGTATACCAAGCCCGTAAATTATGGAGCCTTTTAGTCTCCGGCGTACTAAAACACTCGGAGTTCGGAGTTCCAAGGATGGGAGACTGTATGCCAGGCAAAAGTTGGCGATCAGCTCAGGAAAGAAGCTTATCTTGCGCCTTTTGCCATTCGTCAAGAATTGCAGACGAGAGAAGACTTTGATGAATACAAGCGATAATCTACCCCCAGTCCTCATCCACCTCAGCTTGACATTTCAGCGTCTTTCGCAGGCCTCGTGAGTCTGTTCGTCGGCATTGAGGCCTGAGCCTCTGAATCGGTGTTTCCGCCACAGCTTTCATGCACGAAGATCTGAAGCTTTGTGGTTTCGTCTCCAGTTTCGACATGATAAGCGAGGTTGCTGAGAAAATTATCGCGATCAGTTTCAAAGGTGTTTTTGGTGTTTGGTGTCACATATGGGTTTCATATTCAATTCGAGCCTGGCATGCATTGTGCCTGTAAGGGACCGGTACTCATCTGGGCCAGAAACTCTCGAAAAGGTGTTCTCAAACGATCCGGCCCTGATGTGAAGCGAAAAGGGTGGTTCACCGATAAGTTCTCGCGAGTTGAGGTCTGCAACAGGCCTTGAAGATCCGCTAAGCCCTAAAACTGCTAGACTATTTTCAGCATAGCGCGACAATAGTTGATTCAATGTTCATAGGTGTTTCCTGAACCATCCTACCTGTTCGCTGACCAGCTTGGACTTCACACATTCTAGCTCCGGAGAAGTTGACTCCCGCATGAATAAGTAAGTAACATCTTCGTGATGAACCTCTGGACTGCTCTGGATTACGCAAGACACTCGGTTCCGATGTCCAACCATATCAATGTTGTATCAATAGTATAGGCATCCCATGGGAGTTACAGCTTTCTCCTCTCGGTAGAGACATGAGGACTTTTCATTCAGCAACTAAGATAGTACAAGAAGAGAAGAGAGGAAGGCCATCTCATACCTTGACTGCTCCCAGTTGAGCAGCCAACGACTTATCCTCCAATGTCTCCAAGCGCTGTTTAATCTCCGCTACAATATCCTCCTTGTTTACAAGAACACCATCCTTCTCGGCGTGGCCCTCTGGCAGACCCAGCTGCTTGATTCTCACCTTACCGGCCGCCAACTCGTCATCTCCGAGAATGATGCCAAACGGCACTCCCTCCGCCGCTTTGAATTGTTGTGGAAGCCGAGGCTTCTTCTTGTATGAGAACTCCGCTTTGATACCAGCATCCCAGAGTTCGGCCGCCACTCGCATCCGCTCTGGTAATAGTCCGGTGAAGTCCTTTCCGCCGAACGCCATCACGTAGACGTCAACGTGTTTTGGTTGAACTGATTTGGCCGATCCGCTATTTAGCCGGGCTTTTATGACGCTGAATATCCTCTCGAGACCGAATGAGATGCCGACACATGGTATCTGGCTCTTTCCACTGAACATACCGACAAGCTCGTCATACCTGCCTCCGGCAGCAATGCTTCCGACTCCTCCCGCTCCCGACTCTTCTGTAATAACCTCGTATATTACGCCTGTGTAGTAATCTAGTCCTCGTGCTAAGCTGAGGTCGAAGGATATGCTGTCCATAACACCAAACACCTGTAGGTAGTCAAATAAAAGCTGCATGCTGTCGACACCATTCTTTAAATGTTCGTTTGAATAAAGTGTTGAATCATTCTTCAACTGCGTGAGGATATCCTGGGAAAAGCGGTCAGCGATTTACTAGGTCTTAAGAGAGTGGAGTAATACTTGGCCGCCTTTTAGCTTGACATATTTGCCAATCTCATCAGCAACTTCAGGAGCAAGGCCTTTCTCTTCGGTCATCTCCTTCTTTACTTCTTCCCATGGCAACTGATGTCGTTAGCATCTTGGTACAGCTTAGCAGAAGATGATATTCTGACAAACCTTATCAAGCTTGTCCACAGCACTACTTATCATACGTAATTTGTCCTCCGGTACCCCACAGACCTCAAATATGCCATCGAGGATTTTCCGGTGGTTAATCTTGATTGTATACCTTCTCTCCCATCCGAGAGCCTCGAATATCTCCGTCGTGAGCCGCAAAACCTCCGCATCAGGCACCATTGGATCATAAACGCCTGCGATATCATAATCACACTGGTAGAATTCCCGAAGTCTGCCCTTCGACATGGCTGGCTGGTCTCTCCTGTAGACTTTTGCAATGTGATATCGTTTGATGCTCTGTATCGAGTTCATAGCGAGGTAGCGGGCAAAGGGTACCGTGAGGTCGTATCGTAATGAGCATAGTTCTCCACCCTGGTCGGCAAGGTCGTAGATAAGTTTGCTATCCTCTCCATATTTGCCAGAAAGGATCTCTTTCAGCTCAAAAACTGGGGTGTCTATTGTTATGGCGCCGTGACGCTTCGGTACGTATCAGCCTCTACTTGGAAGAAGCAATCGGAATGAAGTGTCGTACTTTGAAGACTTCGGTGATCGTGGAGAATATTTGGTCGCGAAGGGATACATCAGTTCCATCCCCTAGTTTTGAAGAGTCAGAAGAGTCAAATGATGGTTTAAATTCCTACAATGTGCTCACAATCCTTTGTGCCCTTGGGCGTCTTGAGCTGGAAGCTCGTTTTGGCCTTCCCGCTCTTGCTCATATCTGCGTCGTCAAAGGCCGGTATGCAATAACGACGAATGTATCTAGTCGCGCTTGGCGAGGCGCAGTAACAACGAAGGACCCTCGACAGAGAGAAGACGCGCATCAGTTTGACTCCAGAAATTCGCACATAAAAGTGACTCAGTCTGCTTCGTGGTCGCATTCCACCCGCGGTTTTGCCGAAAAGAATCTAATCTCTTGGCGCGATGAACATTTCTAAGAATTAACACAACTGCCAGCAACCCTACAGCACACTACGCTCAATATACGGAATCCAGCATGCGGGTATTAAGAGGAATACTTTCCTTCGCACGGATACGGACATGCCAACAAATCCACGCCGTGCCTTCCTCGGTCTTGCATTAATGATAAGCAAGACTTACGCTTCTGCTCGCCCCGAAACTACCCCCTACATTACTTTTACATCGAATGAAGTACTATTGCAACCTTTCAAACATATCTTCACAATTTTACAGTATCTCAGCGGTCCTCGTCGTTGTTCAGCATCAATCAACAACGTTTCTTCAGCCTGTATTCATGCTTCTTCTTTCAGTCCTGTCAACTCATCTATTCAGTTCTATCAACATATAAATTTCCCAATATTGGCAAAACCACTTTTGTGCCTTCTGTACCGTTGTCTTCACCAAGATCCTCAATGCATATAGTTACAGGGCACAGCCTATAATTGGCTGTCCGTCCTTCTAGCCCCTTGGCCTCAGTCTCAGCCTTGCTGCTAACCTGACAGTATTTTGCGATATACCCGCCTTTTATCGATCAGGCGCCAAGCCTCCAGGCCATGCCATGAAGTATGAAAATCACAGCCTCCTCAATAGGCGCGTCTACGGTCGTCCGCTTCATCGGTTTCATGGGGTTTTCAAAAATGGTTCGGAGTGGTTTATCTCCCAACGCGATCTTTCATCTAGTTCTACTACCATTAACGATATTCTGTACAATTGTAAGGACAGCACCAACGGGCCCACATATTTACACCTGCACCGCAAATACAGACACAAGATGACAGCGCTCTGATCGGCTGGGTCCGATTCACGAAATTCGTCGAGAATTCCGTTCGTTGTGAGCATGCCTTCCACTCACCCTTTATGCTTTTCACCTCTCAGGATATCCCAGTGCACTTCTGAATGATTGATATACTCCCCGTATAACTGCTATTGAGAGCAAAAATGGTCTGCCTCTGGCTCCTTCGATGCATGCTTTAACAGCGACATCGTCAACGGCCAACCAGTTACAGCCTGCAGCTCTAGCAAGCTCTATATCGGAGGCTCGGTATACTGGACTTGATGTGCCTGCACCCTTCTCCCTGCACACATGTCTATCATCCAGGCTGAAAGCTCACCATCTATCCAGCGGCTCCACAGAACACTGCACAACCGGCAGCGTATTCGACCGCAGTGAGGGGGCTCTAATGTCTTTGTATTCACGCGATTCATTTTCTGTGGGACAGAATGGGATTGGATGCGTAGACGCGGACTCAACGGGTGCGTCATCTTTTTGCTCTTTCTTTCTTTCTTTCTCCATCCCTCGTGTCTCACGATTTGATTCCCGAGATCTGAAAATATACCTTCTTGGCCTTTCCGGCACCCAAACCGTCATCATATCCAAGTCTAGTATGCTGCACATACGAAATTTGACGCTTACTAGTTTTGCAAGTTCCCTGAACATTCCAGCCATGCAATTTCGTATGATTCCTCACGGAAAAGAGGGTGGTAGTCAAATAAGATGCAGGATTTCGCGGGATGCCATGGCGGCGAGTCCGAGGCGATGCGAGAGGTGATTGCAGATGGGGAAAGGCAAAGTCTATAAGATGGTAGTGGGCACACTTAGAGAGATTTCCACAGCCTGCGGGACAGGTTCTCCATGAAGTCAATCTATAATTGCAAGCAGGACTATCATACACACAACTTTCTCACCATGAATTCCAAATTCTCAGCCCAATATGCCTCTCAACTTCAACAGTCATCGTCAATATACTTACAGTAAGTAGCTGTGCGTCTGGCCAATCTTGAAACCCACCAATTCGCAACATTACATCTCCTTACACCAAGAACCAGAGGAGAATTGATACCAGTCTGATCCATCTCATCCATATTCATCAGCCCACTAGATGACTTCGCCACCTCATCAGTTCTTGAGCTTAGCCAAGGCCGGACACCTTGTTCAGTAGAGATTCATAACGTCCCTTCCAGTAGGCGACTGCGTCTCCTTGGCCAGGCGTGGCTTTGTTTATGACGTTCTCCTTCTTCTGGTTGGATATGAGCTGTGCCTCCAGCTGCTCGATTTGCTTCGAGAGTCGAGCGCGCTCCTCGGTAAACTCGTCTTTATCCTTCTTGCGTGCCGCAGCTCCTTCCTTGAAGCGGCCAATGGCCTCCTATGACGGCGTCAGCGTTCATGTCCCAGTTGGTATCCTCAGTGATTCAACGAGCACATTCATCACTTACCCGGGTCAGTTTCTGCCACTCCGCGAGATTGTCATCATCCTTTGTCTTCCTGATCTCGATTTCTTTGAGCTTGACATCGAGACTTTTTTTCTCCGACTTGAGTTGAACAATGGTAGCGCGGAGCTCTTCAACTTTTGCGACATCTTTCTTCATAGCTGCGTTCGCTGTTTGAAGAATCTCGCAATTACTCTGAATTGACTTGATCTTCATTTGCAATTTTTTCACGTCTCCTTGCTGGGACATGAGATTGTTGTTCTCCAATTCCAGATCGTCGTTTGCCCTCTGGAGCTTCTCAACCGTCTCGGCCAAGCTAGCCTTCTCCGCCTGCAATTGTTCCAACTCGATTTGTACCTTATCAAGTTGACCTTGAACACGCCTAAGCTCGGACCGGACTTTGGCAACATCTGTGTGATTCTTGCTCAGCGCAATGTTCTCCTGTTCGAGGATGCGATTCTTTTCCTGGACATTTGTGACTCTTGTGGTGAGAACTTTCTTCTCGTTGCTGCCGTCAATGAAACGCTCAGAATAGCAACTTTATCAGCTACGTCGTCAAATAGGATCTCAATATTACAACGACGTACCTGATTGAGAAGCCCGTATTCATGAGACTGTTCATCATATTTTTGCTGCTGCAACTTTAGTTGCGAAGCTAAATGGACCGCTTCCTCCTTGAAACTGCCGCCCTTGATTTCAAGCTGCGAAATCGAGACCTCCGCAGCTTGGAGTTCTCGCTCGAGGTCTTTTTGGCGTGCAATCAACTTCTCAACCTGAGCCTCGAGATTCGCACTGGTATTTTCGTCCTGAGTAGTGTTGCTCATCAGCTGCTCTACAACCTCTTGTGCCTTCTTAAGCTCCGTCTTCAGCAATCCTCTATCAAGAGTCAACCTGGAACATCTCTCGGTGAGTTCCTTGAGCTCATTGAGCTGTTCCTGGGTGTGTGCCTGGTACTGTAGGAAGGCCTTCTGCTGGCCAGTGATAAGGCTACCCTGCAAAGCCATTGTTTCGTTTTGAGCGTTCAACTGCGAATCATTCTGGCGCATGCTCTCGTGAAGAGCGGCCTGGTGATACAATGCGTAGTTTTCTTTTTGCGTTTCAAGGTACTTGGGAATTGCTGTTTTGATATCCGTGGCCAGGAGGAACAGCCGTTCAAGTTCTTGCCAGACGTGGTTAACAGCCTGAAGGCCTTGTTTGCCACCATTGTCATCTTTCCTCAAAGCCTCTCTGAGAGTTTCAAGAAGTGCGCGCGTGTTTCCCACCACCTGACAAACAGACTTGTCAAATTCGGCGTTATTCCGAGCAACTTGTGCGTTGAACGCGTTACTGTTGGCGATAGCGAGTTGGGCGCCGACATTGTAAGTTGAGAACTCTAACTGGGGCGTGATCGGAGCACCAGCGGCCGAAATAAGCTGATCTTTGGTGGCTAGGGCTTTGGATTCGCCGGATGGCTCTCTGTGAGGTGTGCAAGGTGTGGCAGGAGGCCAAGCAGGATTCGGGATCGCGTACTTGGACGCAGCGAGTGCGACTGAAACGAAAGGTGAGGAGTCCATCGTGATACTGTGTGTAATTTCACCTGTAGCATGGTGAGAAAATACGACATTGATGGCCACAGTAGACCGACAATTCACAAAGATTTGATTCCAGAGTGCTCATCGTTGCTTTAGGGGTTGTCAGCTGGCCAGTAAAGAACGGTATAGGATGCAGGAGTGAGTGGCAGACAGCTAGCAGAGTGAGGTTACAGGATTACCTAGGTTAATGATCAATCGCGTGGCGAAGGCGGGATGTGAAGAATAGGTGGAGAAGGTATGTCTGCAGCAAGGTGGGTACCTCTGCTTGCGATGCACGGACTGTACAATTGCACAGTTGGAGCGTGTATTCAAGTCACAGAAGAATTCGAGGAAGAATTTTGCTGTTGCTGACAGATGCGCAGGTAGGATGATGAAGAGAGCAGGCGCTTGGTCCTGGGCGAGAGAGGAAGGGACCTCAAGGTGTCACCCTCCGACCAACGACAATCATAAGTCGGAGCCCTCCACTTCGGAAGGCAATTCGAAATATAGGTAAGAGGGAGAACCTTGGAATGAGATTTGGAAATGCTGAGTCCAGTGGCTACAGCCTTACAAAGGGAAGAAAATATGGTGCTGGCGGCGAGACTGCTGTGTTTAATGCAACACAATAGCATAGCCAGGTTTAGGCGGCGTCGGCGCTAATAGCAGCGTCTTTTGGTTACTTCCAAGACTTTGATATAAAAATCGGAGACGACTTGAAATCTATGAAAACTTTTCCATTATTTCTTGGGTGTCGGTTTTGTTGCTTGTGAAATTGTTCACATTTCTAGGCCAGGGGATTTAGAAATGGAACAAAGACCTTAAATTAGAAAGACAGTTTCGTACTCCCGTATATGTTACTAATCCTACGGAAGCCATTTAGAAGGCCATATCCGAACATTACTTGCGCCGTGTTCAATGTTGGGTGGAGCTCCGCAAGCAGCATAGCCAACGCCGTTGATTGCTAAACAGACTTTTGCTCTCTAGACGACTCGGAGAACGTTGGATTAGTTCAGACATCACGCCTCACTGTTACGGGAGGTGCTTCGCTGTTTCTAGCTACGAGAAGGAGACGGGGCAAGCAAGACACTCGTTTCTCTCAACGCTTCCGTTCACAAATATGATGGACTTTTTCCTAATGGAGCTTGGAGGGGCCCGAGGCCTGGGTAAAATTCTGAAATACCCAAGAATGAAATACGAAACTTGGATTTCAAGAACCATTTTATACTTCTCTCATCTATGGAATCATCGGGTAAAACATATGACAACTTGACACCTCGAATTCCTACCCATGGTATCGACCTTGGTACGCCTCACAGCTACATGTGGTGGCGAAAGAAGCTTGGCATTGAGCCTGTTCGGACGTCGTCTGTATTATGGCGTTGGTTAGAATTTGTGCAAGAATATCGCGAGGGCGGAGAATACAAGAAAAGAAAGGAGCCATGTGCGAGGTGGCTATCAGAGTAGTATTTACTAGTTATGCTTCCAACCGCTCCATCGACCATTCCGACATGCGGGTCGGCCCACGTTCCGAAGCGGCTCGTATATGCTTTGAAATACTATTCATGCGAGACGCGATCTGGATTTAATTGCCGAGCGGTGATCTCACATCGTTTCAGATTCTGAAATCCAACTGAAGGATTCCTAGCCTTTCAATACCCGGCCCAGGAACTCATCGTGGACCAAGCGGTACCCAGTACCGGCAGTTCAAATAGCGCGGGGATCAAGGCCTCACGGCGAGTCATATCGACGGCAGATTTTTTTGTGAAATGAGTGCCGAAATCGGGTTGTTCGCCGCAATGAAGGAACGGCCTGTTAGACCAAGGATGGGAAGAAGGTTTATAGATGGCGGCGATTTCCACTGGATCAGGATGGTAGATGTTCTGTGTTCTGTGAAATCGGGCACCAATCATGGCCCGTGGGCCATTTCGCACCACCCTCTCGATTGCCTCAGGACAACAGTGGGGTGGTGGATCGGGGCGTACTAGTAGATTAATAAAATTAATAAAGACGCAATGCTACGGCGTACTGCAATGGTGGAGACACAGGAATTGTTGCAAAAGCGGGCTTGATAACACTTTATAAACGGTAATAGATGAAGAGGTTCCACAGGTTCGTCCAGAGTATCAGGGGCTGGGTAATTCTCTCATCACTCGAGCTGTTGCATACAGTATTACATACTGGAATCTGCGTCTGTGCTCGGGGCTCACGGATGATGCTCCATATGGGCCAAAGCTGCGAGAGTCGTTTTGCACATCAGCAGCCGGAGGATCGCGAGAGACAGCAAGGATAACAATAGCCGTTTTAACCTGGGATCATCCCGTTCCGAACCTTGTCTTGCTCATGTACGGAAGATGGCCGACAGCAGGGTTCTAAATGGCTGGCCCACATCTCGCCTGCAACCCGCTGTGAAAAGCAAAACCACATGGCTGCCGCAAGAAGCGTAAACGAGCCCAAACCGGGACGCTTGGAGGCTTAGAGGCTTAGACAGAGAGCCAAGAAAGAAGAAAAGAAACCAAACGACGCCATCAGCCATAACAGAGCGAGTTCGGCGGCGCTATTCGCGCTAGGCAAGACAGCGGAAGACTACGGGTGGTCGCCGAGACGGGCGCGGAGGTGAATTGGGGCCCTGGGCTCGCTGAGACGGGAGCCTGTGTGCGGATGCAGTTGTGCAGGAGGACGCTTCTTCAGGCGGCTTCAGGAGGCTTCGTCATTTGACAGGGCAGGATGCGTTCACAGATGATGACGGAGGCCGTCTCCCAGCTCGTGATGGTAGCTACGAAGTTGTATAATGAGTGAGATACATTGCATCCGCACACTTTAGTCTGATGGGCAGCGCTCTGGACGCACCAGCGATGCATAGGGATGCAGAGCAATGCAGGAAACAGACGTGACGGACTGCTGGGCCAGTCATGAGTGGTCATGAATGAAACCGCTCGCGGGCATGCAGGGGGTTTTCGGCACGTTCAAAAGCCCTTGGAGCCCTTGAAGCCCTTGGAGTCGTCGACTGCCACGCAACCAGACACCGAAACGCAGCTAAAAATCCAAATCCTTTCACTCGGGGCGAACGGGACCGTCTTGCCGCCACAAAGACCGGCGCCAGCCAGGCCCTTGGCTCATCATCACCACACACATCTTATCGTGCAGCAACCCCCCGAAGCCGCGCCCTCCCTCCCCCAGAGAAGTGCGCAAAGCATCAGCAAAGACATCTGACCAATAAATTGTTTTTCTCGCCTGGGAGTCGTGCTCTCGACCTCTCATACCCTCGTGCTCGCCTGTTGTCTGCCCTCTTCCCATACAATCCCTCCCGTCTTCGCATTGCAAGGCATTCGGTTGTCTTGTCCAGAGCTTCTTCGTGTTCAGCGGCCGCAGGGAGAGTCACTGTGCACACGCTCCGATCAATTTACACCTGCGACAGCTGCCATCCCCAAAAAGAACTGCGCCGCCAAGCTCCGCAGGGATCCACCAGGGCTGCTGCTTGCTGGTCGCGGACCTCACCACACACCTAGGTACGGTACTGGCGACATTCGTTCACCACTATTCTTATTTCTCCCTGTTTCCCGCATTCACCCTTATCCACCACGCCGGCTCGTCCCTCATTGATCGTCCCATTGCAAATCGCTTTCATCCTTGGTATTACCACGCGCTCTATTGTTCCATTGAGCACAATAATGGCTGACTATCTAATAGCTCTATCATTCTTGCCTATTTTCTATTCCCTCATAGACCGACCCTCCCAAGATACACCACCCGCGTAATACATGGCACCAGGAATAATGTGTTTTGGAAAGAAGCCCGAGGATCCCGACTCTAGAAAAAATGAGGAGATCGAAAAGATTATTCGCCTGGACCGGAAACGACAGGAGAGGGAGGTGAAGCTGTTGCTGTTGGGTACGCTTTACATGCTCGGCCAGTTGCCTGCAGCCGCTGACGGGACGTAATATAGGAGCTGGAGAGAGTGGAAAGTCTACAGTTCTCAAACAAATGCGTGTAATACATGCCGGAGGCTTCAGCAAGACGGAAAGAAAGCAATGGCGAGCCACAATCTTCAACAACCTAATTATCGCCTTTCAGACCATTTTCGCGGCGATGCAAGAGCAGGAAACCGACTTTGAAGACGAGGATAATATTGTACGTTCCCCATCGTGCCCGCATCCCACTTCGAGATCAAACATGTGAAGGCTGACTTGCTTTTTCTGTAGAGATATGCAGAACTCATCTCTGCGGACCCAGAAATTGGCATCGAAGACCCAATGCCCTTGGATTGCCTAGCCGCGTTTAACAGTCTATGGGCAGATAAAGGCGTGCAGCTTGCCATTCTCAAAGGCAACCAGTATGCGCTGCACGACAATCTAAGCTAGTATGACGCCGCCCTAGAGTGATATATGCCGCAATTACTAATGATCATAGCTTCTTCGCCGACGTTGACCGCCTGTTCGGCAAAGACTACCTCCCTACAGACCAAGATATCCTTCGCACGCGCCTACGAACAACAGGAATCACTGAAACCATATTCGACCTCGGTAACCTGACGTACCGCATGTTCGATGTTGGTGGTCAACGGTCAGAGCGAAAGAAGTGGATACATGTATTTGACAATGTGCAAGTGGTTCTGTTCTTGGTCGCCATCAGCGGTTACGACCACGTTTTAGTGGAAGACCGGAATGGGGTAAGTTGCTTCACCCGCAAAGCTTGATCGCTAGGCTTGAAACTAACTATGATTCACAGAACCAAATGCATGAAGCACTGATGTTATTTGAATCAATTTCTAATTCCAAATATTTCGAAAAGTCGGCATTAATTCTTTTCCTCAACAAAATCGACTTGTTCAGGGAGAAGATATCTGGGGGAATGAGCCCCATCAACAAAATATTTCCTGACTACACCGGCAGGGCCACTGACATAGAAGCCGGTCAAGAGTTTTTTGCGAATAAGTTCCGGAACCTAGTTCGCCAACCCAAAAAGGAGGTCTATGTCCATTACACCAATGCCACAGATACCGATCTTCTAAAGAAGACGATGGCCTCAGTCCAAGATATGATTGTACAGCGTAATCTTAATGCGCTTATCCTCTGATGGTGATCGTTGTAATAAAAGCATCCTCGTTGATTCGAAGACTTCTGTTTCTTTTTCATACCTTTTTTTCAATTTTTTTTTTAGGAGGGGGGGGGGGGGGGCAGCGTTGACGAAGCAGAGCGATGGAGCATCAAATTCATTTTCCCTTTCAGAGCCGGGGAGCCAGGATATACCCAAGTAGACATTGGAGTATCTCCAAGGTCCTTGAAGGACACTGGTTTCTGCAATTTGTCACCAGGCTTGGACTTGTTCACTTCTTATCATTATTCACTAGGGATGATTTGACGACTATTGGGATTGGCGTATTTGGATTCATAAGACTTGTCCCCTTCGGTATTGGATGGAGAAACAGGGAAGTACTCTGAGGGTACTTGACAATGGAGGCAGTTTCACCGCGTGGGCTGTGTGAGCATTTGGTCCCCGGAGATATATTACACTGCATGAAATCAATTCTAGACTGTTGCAGGTGGCGACACGTCCAGTCCCCTAAAACTGTCAGCCTGAAAGAATTGTCCAACGTGAACATGTGCACGTCTGTGTGACAGCGTGCGTGTGCGCCTGATGGGTGTCTCATTGCAAACAAGCTTCGTGGGACGGTGAAAGGGTTGCGTGGAAACTGGCGGATGAAAAGCAAGCGTCTTGGCATTGGATTAATTACGGGCCGTAGCTTGGCAGAGGCGAGGCTCTTTGCCTGATCATCGTCAGTTGCTGAGACTGACTGCCGACCTCGAACCCTTATATCACACCTCAATTCGCCTGCCTACGAGTTGGCAATGTTCTCGCCAGCATTAGGGAGAGCCATACGCTCGACCTGTACCATCTCTGGCACCGCCATATGTACCGCAAATCGACCTGCGGCCGTCACCTCGATAGGCGCGGCATCCCAAAGCCTTTCCCGAAGGCCGCATCAACGACGACATTCATCTTCAAAGGCGTCAGTTCCGCCAAACGGCTCAAATGGCTCCAGCTCTCCACACCAGACGTCTAGTACGGCGTTGGGGAGGTCTCCAGAGAAAAAACCGGCTGGGCGTGGCGGTAGGAAGAGAGCAGTGTCATCTCTAAACGTACCTCATGTACCACCTACAGATCACCTAGACAAATCCGGTTCGTCTACATTGAAATATTCCTTGAAATCATGTATTTTTATTGACTTTCTCTTAGACGTGAACATCTCTTCATTCTTTTCCCTCCATCGCCCAATATCCGTCACCACATCCTTACCTTTACCTTGCACTGAGGCTTCCTTCAATGCGATATTTGAGCCACGAGTGGTAAATAACAGGAGCAAGTATGCCGACGTAATAAACACGCTCTCGAATAGTGTCGAAAATTTGGACGTCGCCAGTCAGGGACATGAAGGGAGAGATATCCGAGAAGAGATTCTGCACAACTCGTTGTCAAACGCGGAGCATATCAGACACCTTGATGGAGTGCCACAAATCTCGGTCGATCAAATGGTCGCGCAATTCATTCCTTTCAGGCCTCCACCCCCCCCTGTGCCGTTCGACGAAACGCAAGCGAGGCGCAAAGTGGGAACATCGAAGTCACGATCTCGGGAAGCAGCTCGAGTGGAATCATCACAACCTAAGCAAAAGGCTTGGAGTACAACAGTGGTGGTCACCGAGTCTACGGATTCCAATGGCGAACGAACTTATTCAGCATCGACTTCCCCGATGGTCGAGATACAGATACCAACCGAGAAGAATCCCGTGGAGCCCCATGAGATTGAGATTCGCCAGCCTTTCCTTGACCGCATGAAAATACGACAGCGGCGATATGAACAATATCGGGACGAGCGGGCGGACAAGGACCGGAGTAACATGTTGCTCATTAGTGTAAAGAGGCAAAGGAAGTTGAAGATGAAGAAGCACAAATATAAGAAGCTTATGAAGCGAACAAGAATATTGAGAAGGAAGTTGGATCGAGCGTAATAAAGCATTTCTCTTGGCGGCAGTAGGCCAGTACATGGCCATCGGTTGAATTGCATGTTTTCCTTGCTTTTTCGGTTTCCGGCTGAGCACTACGACTTCGTGATATTTTCTATCATTCGCGATCGGAATGTCCAGCCGCCATAGCATAGCTTGTTGGTTGCATTAGTGCTAACTAGCACTCGCACTCGGTTGTTCTCCGTGTTATCACAGTGTCAATATCATTCCCCTTACTCTCTGCTACCTGCATAATATTGCAATATCCACACTGGCAATGAGGTGTTTTTATTTTGATCGTACAAGAGGATTCAACAATTCAAGATGTGTTAGGACGCATGGCGGGGCACTCCGTCCTCATAGCGGTTAATGTTGTCGCGAAGAAGTCTGAAACCATCCTGCAACCTCCGAAGTCACGAACACCGATCACGACTCCGCACAACACCAACGTGGAACCCCAGTTAAGCCTAGAAAAGCCTGGAAATTTTATCAGATGCTTGTTAAACAGATTCCGACGTCGCAGTCTGTTAATCATAGTATGGCGTATGCCTCACCATGGCCTGGGCTGCATGAGTTTCTTGGCAATAGCATCGCCTGGCTAATATATCGTTAGATTCTCAGTACTTGGCGTCGAAGATCCTACGCATCGCCTACAGCTTTTGTGGATTCGAGACAAGATGATTTTGCCGCCCGATCCTTGGGCCGATGTTGTTATCTGGTACAGAACCATCGTGACCTGTTATGAAGCAGCTATAAGTACGTGTTGTTGTTCCTGCATCTGGGTTTATCACAGTCCTCGAAGTTCTTTCTCTGTCTCTATCGTCTTTCCTTTCTAATTACATTCTTTACTTTTCCGCCGGTCGGTTACTCTCATTTTGAGCCAGTCTCTCTTTAACACTTGGATCATCTAAGTATAACGACTTCGATTGTATATATTTTTGAGCTGTCAATAAACATGGTATCTCGAAGAATTTTCATCGCGGCCCTTGTGGCTATTGCGGAAGCTCGGTAAGTCAACTTCAAAGCAATGTAGGACAAGATCGCTAACGAAAAACAGTTTCGGGCAAGAGCAGATTCCCATCTCCGCCATTTCGTCTGTTACCAGTGGCGGTGCACCCGGTCAAGCTGCTACCATTGCTGGAGCTGCTATTAGCGACCTTCTTGCTGGCGCCAATGCTTGCGCTAAGGTATCTCACTAGACACGCGGACTAGATGACTATGGTCTAACCATAAGCAGCTTCAACGAGCGGACCAAATCATCGCCGAACTGGGCACCGGCGCTGATGCTGTTGCTGCTGCTATCGGCATGGTGACGGCAGAAAAGAATTTCAACCCTTTCACCCAGAGTATCCCAACCATCTGCAACGACCCAACCCTTCCAGTTACACAGCAGCTGAGGGGTATCACACCCAAGATCGACCCCGCCGTTGTCGGCTCTGACGTTGCTAATGCACTCTCTGCCTCCTCCGCCAAGTCTCCTCTCGATGCGACGGGCAAAAGCGTCGCGGATCTTTTGGCTGCGAATGGCTTTACGAACTTCACGGGACAGGCTGCTGCAGCAAATGCTGCGACGGCGGGTAATACGCCTGTGGCAACTGCTAGCTCCGCTCCTGCGACCTCTGCTGCTGCTGTTGCTGCGACGTCGAGCGCGGCTGCAGGTAAGAATCGCCCAACCCTCCACCATTTCATCCCATATACTGACACTACCCAGCCTGCGCCGTAGCCCCCGTAGCCAGCTCATCCGTTGCCGCCGTCGTCTCATCCGCAACCTCTGCCTCCGCCGCAACAGCCTCCACCCCTGCCGTCTCCAGCAATGTCCAAAAATCCACGATCGCCGGCCTCGACTTCGGCCTATGCGTCCCGACCATGAAATTCGAAGGCGGGCTCGGCGGCCGCCCAGCTACAGAGTTCACATTCCAGCTCATCGACAAGCTCGCGGGAGCCGGCCAGCAGGAGGCTTTGAACCCCAACATCATTACCAACCGCATCTGCGACCAACTGACGAACGTGTGCGAGGCAAACGCGGCGGCGAAGACGGCGTGTACAGCGGCTAAGGCGCAGATTAGTGCGCTCGGGACGAGGGATAAGAGTACGGCGGATGCGTGGAACACGGCGCTCGGGTTTGCGGGCACGGTGACGAATCCGGATGGGGGGCCTGCGGAGCCGGCGGCTAGTGCCAGCGTTGCGGGGAGGAGAGCTGTGAGGTTTATGGCGTAAGGTGTTAGTTGGTAGGATGGAGGAGCGGGCGGGGGTAGGGCGCGGTCGAGGAAGTTGGAGATGGCCAGTGAGGAGAGAGGGGGAGAGAGGAGCTGAGAGTTAGGTTTAGGGAATCATACGATGGATGGACGTTTTAAAATAGGTGAGATTGTACGATTTGATAGAGATGTGGGATCTTCGCCAGAGAGCGAGTCGGTTGTGGAGGAGTTTCGCTTCTAAAATCAACCCCTGATTGAGTTGATCAAGACCTTTTAGCAATCCTAACACTACAGGATTCAAAACTTTGAAGATGAGCTGGAGGCCATAGTACAATAGAAGTCCGAAGGGCCCACTAGACACCATATCAGCAATTCCCTCTTCTCAAGAAAAGATTTCCCAGTTTCCTCTGCCCTCCGCTCACTCAGCCAAGTCCCAAATCCCCACCCCACCCC
>KV745307.1:0-25897 GCA_001692735.1 Lepidopterella palustris CBS 459.81
CCCCACCCCTCAACTGCCCTGCTCGAATGCCCTCGACTGGTGCAGCTGCTCTCAAATGATTATTCCTGCCTCCTGAATCACCTATCCTTCTCTCTGCAGCGTCCAGACGCATTGCCGTCAACGCCAGCTCTCATCCTAGCAGTGTCTTGGTTGCACGTCTCGGTGCTTCTCGCTCTCGAATGGCCTATGGTATTACCATGCGCTGCGGCCAACACACGACGACAGCAGACATCATATGATTTGTATGATTGATTGAACACTGGACTGGAAGACGCGCACTCGATACTTGTGTTTGGGCGTGGCTGTGCATTTTTAGTATGTCTCCTGTCAGCTGCCGGCTACAGCGATGGCCGGTTCTCAGCCTGAAGTTGCCTCAAACGACATAGGGCTGAAGGTTGTTTTCGTGCTAACCTCCCCGCGGTATTCCACCAGTATCACGATACCCCTTCTCAACATACAACCGTCTTGCAACACGCTGTATAAAAACATCTTGCTGCATTGCGTACCACGACCCAGGTCTGACCCTAGACGTGGTCAATTTCTTCGCCGTTTCGGACTCCCCGCGGCTGGCTGATAGCTGCTTCAGCGAGCCCTAAGCGCTGAGCGTAAAACGATACTAATACTCGCCACATCTGGCTACTTCGTTGCGAAAAAGGCTACCGATTCAGCTGGTGGCAAGCCCTTTGGTCATCCCTTATAGACATGTCGCACGCAACTTCTACACCACCGTCAATACGGATATATGACTCGCCATCCCTCCTCCATCGGTATTCGTTACCGCGCCGTTCCTCCTACGCCGCCGCCGCTCCAGGAATTCCCATGGCCATACCAAATGCTCGCGAGGTCCCGCCACCTCCTTTGCCTCCTCCGCGTTACATCGGCGACCTGAACGAAGGGCAGGATCCCGGTTGGCAGTGGGGTAACACCAATAGCCCAAACTGTGCAGGCTTCGGGAGGAGTTCTTTCGGCTCTGTGAAGCCCGGCTCCAGCTTGCTAGGCGCGGGAGGCGGAGGCGGTCAGGTGCAGCGGGACAAGTCGGGTGAACAGGCTGAGCGTAGTCGATATGGGCTTGCTCGGCGGGAGAGCTTGACGTCTGCAATCAAATCTACCGACATGGACATGAACACAGAAAGCTTGGATCCAAGTGACGAGGATCGCGGTGGCTTGACACGCCCTGCCATTGGAAACCATCGGTGAGCCTTGATTTCGTGTCTGCACGCCGTGGTGGCTTTCCTTCGGACGCTTGCCACCTCCAGGCTGCACAAGGCTTCTGTTATTTTGAGCCTGTTTTGCTTGCGGTCATGAATGCTAACCTGTGAAATCATGTTGGACTGTAGATTTACCAGCGAAAGGCAACTCGGCCAAAGATCCCTCGAGAACTCTTCCCAAGCATACGATAAACAGCTCCTCTCTAAGATCGGAGGTCCCAATACGCCCACCAGAACTGGTCCTCCGAGCTTTCTTTCCTCGAGTGCACAAGAAACATCGACAGCTCCTCACAGCGCGTTAAGCAAACTCAATGGACAATTAAAACCTTTGTCCGTTCCTGAGCGACTTTATTCTTCCCTCGATTCACCTATATCTCGGTGGACACCGTCAGGCGCGGTCTCGCCTGCACATTCAGGATTTCGCAGCCCGGTGTTCGATCCTGGTTCCGCCGAAAGTGTCCATCAACGAAGATACGGTAGCATGTCCACTCCGGGGACAGCGGACGACAGTGCGTCCTCACAACAGCATCGCGGAAGTTACGATCAGAGTGTTTTTTCGGAACAGGAATTTGCGATGGAGGAGAGCGGTCTGCGCGATCTAAACATCAACGACCGCAGTCCAGCAGGTTCTGACGAATACCAACTCGGATCCAAGGCTGGACTCAAGCGACGCGCCTCCTCACCACCTTCCGAAGCTGCTCGCGAAGATCGGCCTGTTGTGAGTGGCGGGAATGACCTGTATCATCGTCGATCTCAACAAATGCTGGTGAACCGCAGTTCGCCTGTATCACGGTTTCACGCAAACCAGGGCTCACTTTCTTCAGCCTCATCGCTCAGTCAACGCACAGGGTCATTTGCATCTTCATATGGATTGTCTGTCGCAAGCAGCGCGACAAGCTATAATGGCGAACAGCGACTGTCTCCGGGCGCTTTGTCGCCATCGGCGGATACGGAGTTTGGTCCCGTTTCGCCATATGCAGCTAGCAGGTCTCTAAACCCTAGTCCACGTGGTTCCTTGTCAAGACCTGGACCACACCACCAACGCGGACTCTCTGAAAGCGAACCCACCCAACACCGCAAAATGTCCTCCGACAGCATAGTGCACTCGAGGCAGAACAGCGTCTCCAACAAGATTCAAGGTCTCTTCATCTGCGAGTGCTGCCCCAAGAAACCAAAGAAATTTGACAGTGAAGATGAATTACGGTATGTACACAACAACCAAGCGCCTCCTTTCCCCGAGGCTTACGTGCGATTGCCAATTTTTGCATGTGCTGACTGCTGCTGCTAGCATCCATGAGCTCGAGAAGCAGTATACCTGCCAGTACTGTCAAAACCGCTTCAAGAACAAAAATGAAGCAGAACGACATCAAAATTCGCTGCATCTCCGGCGCCATTCATGGTCCTGCGCTGCGCTCGCAGGTGTGCAGGCAGCTTTCCACCCGTCTTCGGTCCACCCTGCCTCTGCCGACGTGTGCGGCTACTGCGGCAACGAGTTCCCCAATCCCGCAAATTGGGACGTACGGTCCGACCATCTGAATCACGTGCACAAGTTCGGCGAGTGCAACCAGGCAAAGAAATTCTTCCGTGCCGATCACTTTCGGCAGCACCTGAAACACAGCCATGCCGGCACTAGCGGAAAGTGGACTAATATGCTCGAGAACGCGTGTATGAAGGACGAGCCGCCGCCCAAGGAGCGTATGGGGTCCGTGGGCTCCCTTAGTGGTTCATCGGGCGGGACATCACTGGGATCAGCATCGAAACCGGGAGTAATTGACGAAGTGCATGACGAATCGTGAGGCGTTGGCGGCTTTGCTAGATGAATTGAGCGAGCATTATTCAGGCATTGGTTCGAAAAATCCGTTTACCCAACGTCGACTTTTCCTGCCTCGATTGTTTTTGCCAACCCATCATTTTCCGCGGTGTCTACAAACTTGGGGAAACATTTTTTCTTGGGCCCGTTAAGGTGGATCAATTCACCGGATTTTTAAGCTGGTATACCTGGATGCATACCATTTTTTTCCCAGCCTCAAAAACTTCCTCGTCTCTTCTTATCTCTGCCACTCTGTCATTGGATTCCTTGCGATTCCTAGGCGGGAGGTGCGTTTGCTTTTTCCATTTTACCTATCAACTATATTTACGATTTTGATGACGGCGTTTTTCTCTACGTTGGGAGACATAAAGTGTTCATTATTGTCTCGGGAAGAACTAGTACTGGAGTGCAGTTTGCATATATTTTTTATTTTTTATATTTTATTTTTTTTTTTCTTATTTTCTATTTTTACTTTTGGTTTGGTTTGGTGCAGCATATCAGGTGTCAACTTATCGGAGGGCGGGAGCAGAAGGGTCACCACGAAGTCCTCTAATTTTGTCGTCTGTCTTGTTTCAGCAACTCTTCTCACCGCTGGACTATTTTACGCCTACGTATCACGTAATCAAAAATCGAAAGACGTGTGTGGCACCCAATTATTATTTATCTTTTGTACGATCGAAACGTCTGATGGCCGCGGAGCCCCGAGTGATTTCCGGATTAGGAAGTATATCCTGGTGCGGCCATCCCACGCGGCGGTGACAGATTCGGACTGGTGTTTGGCGACCTATTCCTATCCAACCTTAGAACACCCAGACCTACGGTGACTTGTGTCTTACTCAGCTTTTCAGCTGCTGGGCGAGACAAAAAAAAAATAACAGCACATAAACCAAAACAGAAAATCCAGAGCCGCCCGTCAGCAAAAAGACTTTTATTGCTTGATGACTATTCTCACGATGCAACATACGCAACATACACGAAGAAGATCCAAATCAGGAGAAAGATATTGTACTAGCAAGAGCCAAGCCCTAGATCCATAATTGCAAGGATTCCATTGTCTCACAGAATTTGTCAAGCCCCAAAGTAGTAATCCACATGAAGGAATCTGACGCACGACATCACCATTACCTTATACACTACACTGCTTACACCTCCTGTGAAATTTACTGATATGCGACTAGTGGAGCCGCGCGCCAACGTACCTGGGTGGAGAGAACGAGGTGAGTGGAAGTTCGAATTAACAATAGCAGTCCCGCCTCTGCTAGCGCTTATTTTCCATGTCTTACTCTGCTGAGAGTCTTGGTCCCCGGCCTCCCTCGCTTCTGCTAAATGCCGCATTGGGGTTAGCGGCGTACTCGGGAACGGGAAACCCATGGCGACGCATTTTTGCGAACGTTTTTTTTTGGTTCGCCTGGTTTTGGCTGACTCAGAGCGTGTACACTAGCAGCCATAGGGACCGAAAACAAGGCGCGCTAAAGGATCCCAAGGTTATAGAAGTGCATGCTCAGAAGCAATCGCCGACATCATAGGTACGGAAGCGAGAGCCGCTCTTGAGGAAGAAGTGTGGTGGCAACCTTGCTTGCTTGAACGTAAAGTACGTGCGCAACTCGTGGAGGCCCGTGCATTGCCTTCTTAGAGTGCCACTTTTGTTCGAGGGAGCCTGTGGGGTTTGCAGGAATGCGTCTGCTTTCGTCATGAGATGCGTTGCGATGTCGCATTTGGAGAAAAGTCTGGGCGCCTTAAGGCCCACATATGGAAGAAGAAGCCTCATAGCAAATATGCGAAGCAGCAGCGTTTTTCGGTTGTAGAGATCTGCTTGACACGAGAAGATCTCAGATCCCCGGATCTCGGCGTCAGGTGATGGTACTATGTTCGCATCCATTCGGTGGCGAAACGCCAATTTTTTGCGCACATTCTGCTGATTGAGGATAGAGGGCAGAAGCGTGTTGTCGCATCTTGGTTGCACGAAAGGGATGAAAAAGTATGCTGTGTGCAATCTTCTCGTTATTGACTCGGTGGATCGTGTCCAAAAGACTTGTGAAATGCATTCAGCGCTACACTCGAAAGAGTCGATTGATCAGCCCATATCTGCCGCCGGTCGTTGGTCGGGTTTCAGTGTTTTTTCGTTCCTACTAAATGAATCTTCATGAACCTGGCTTGTGTAACGTTCGCCATGCTTCGTCGTGACACCTCACAATAACGCCCGATGTCGGGAAAGAAGGGCTTCGAGGCTTCGGCGGTGAAGCGGTATGCCGAAATACGGGGGCTTCTCAATTCGCGATTGTTGTTCCCGGCGGGCAAGGAAGATTCGAAGGCTTCGGAATGGTTGGTTGTCGGCGAGACCGAGCAGATTTGCCTTGGCTGACGCGGGGAATGGAGGGATGTGATGCTTGTTGTTCCTACTGGCAGGGTAGGTATTCTGTGATTTAGTCTGTGGAATGCTTGTTGTTCCTTTGGCATGGCAGAATAAGTTCGCCATAGAGGAGGGTTCTAGGCCAAGAAAAAAAAAAAAAAAAAAAAAAAGAGGCCTGTGATGAAAGGCACGTGCTTTCTGGTAACGTGAGGGAAACGTACGAGAGAAATGTCACATCGAGAATAATAATTGGGGTTGGGAGGTTAGTTCGACGCGTGTTCGCTGGTAGATTCAGGGGAAAGGTGGAAAGGAGGTGATTTTCGAGCAGACGCATGCTCAGGCTGGGCAGAAGGAAAAACCCGAAAAAAAAAAAAATATATAGCTAGAGGGCCCCTAAATCGATTTGAGACAATGCCGTATCGATGTCGTCGGCCGAAGGCACATGCCGACTGAACAAGAAATCGGTCATGATTCGGTGTTGATGATTCAATCGCTGTGCATCTGTTCGCCTCGGCTTCATAAAAAGCTAAGTTGCCCAGACTTCAAACTCTATGGACGAGTTTACCTGATTTAGGCTAAGCTCCCCTGTGGAATACGAGATATGGACTTTTGATGGCGACACTTTCATCCATTGCCTCATCTGCAGGGTTCCGCTCAATAATGAAAAATAGGGCAAACTTGGGACACTTAGTAACCTGAGACATGTACAAGGCCCAGGGATGGGATCCGCTTAGCAAAAAGCAAAAAGTTGAGTTTTATGGTCTGCCTCCGCGGCGCGCGAAAATGGCGTCGACACTATTCCGCGCGCATGGCAGAGCGGAGACGGTTTTTTTTTTTTTTTTTGCACCCGCTCAGAAAATCAAGATTCTAGGCCCGTTGAGGTCTTGGCTGGAAAAGCCACATTTCAGAGTGTGGGCGTGCTCTTGCGACTGTAATCGAAGGGTGTCAGATCCATAATGGCGCGTCTGCGAATACCAGCCTTGCGGAAGGCTATTGGTTTCCCGAGGCCCGTTGGCTGTCTGCACACGCAGGGAAGCTTGAATCTCGGTGGGCCTCTCGCGACGAATGCACGCTCGGCTCAAAGAGATGAGGAGAGACGGCACGGCAACGCTTAGCAAAGGCCCCGCAAGTTAGGAGCTATTCGTTCCGAGTTTCGGCTGCGTCCCGAATACGCTTGCGGCCGATGGCACGGCTGGTACCACATCCAGCCTTCCCTGACATCGAGTATCAAGAATTTCTGATATTAGACGCCTTCGGTTGGTCTTCCCCAAACCGATTCGAATGGCAGCAGAGCCTAACTCTAACTTTGTGAAAAGCATCGTTACACATAAGTGTGAGAAACCAGCATTGGCGGAAATCATTTGTGGCGAGTGTTAGCTCCATTGTGATCAAGTCGTGGAAACCGGTAGGCCAGACTAGCAGCTAATAAGGCCTTGCCTATTCGTGTTCACACCCCTTTCAGCATGGTCAGCGTGCGTTGTGTATTGAAGAGGCTCCCTTGATAATATGGTTCTACATAAAGCAACATCTTGATGAACGTCCATATTGGCTCAAATCGGCTTCCCAGAGCGAGGCCAATCAACCGAATGCACGGATATCTCTTTTCCTGGAAATGAACTCTCACAATTTCGACAGGGCTCGAAAACTTGCCTTCTTTCTGGTTTTTCGGGTCCGCGGGCGCCTCAGCCCAAAACGCTGAGACACACCGGCTTCCGCCACCAATGCACGTTTCATCCCAAAATCTCAATCTTGCATCGTTCAACCGGAGCAATGTGCCAGAATTGTCTGGCGGAAACCTGACACTGATGATGATTGGACTGCATACAATGACGGAGATGGTGATCATATTTAACATTGTTTTAGCGGTGAGTCTTGCTGAGACCATGGCTTGTGAGAGAATATTCCAGGTTCATTGATAGACAGGCTACAGCGGCACGCTACATGCCACGAGACGCCACAGTCGCCAATGATTCCCACCGATACCAACGCCGAAATGAGCACAGCGGGAGCCGCGCCCGGCAAGGTGGGATATGTGAGCAAATGGACCTTGGCCGCTCGGCAGCCGGGAAACGCATTGCGGGGATACCACAAGGAGAAAGCGGAATCGGATGCAAAGCGGGGCAGGGTGAGTACTGTCTTGGAAGTTTCGAAAAAAAGGCTCCCTTGATGGCATGCACGTCACAAAGTGAATCTGAACGTGGTCTCCCATTGCTCCCAAAACACGCGGTGGCGGGCATGATACATGCAGGAATGAGAAAGTTGGGATCGAAACATAGACAGTCCACAAAGCGAACCAGAAACTTGATTTGATGAACTTGCGAGTAACTCCGGAACTTCCAAAGCCAAGGCTGAGGCAGTTTTCACACCATTGAAAGTGACAATTGATTGGAAAGTTCTTCGTTCTTCGTTTATCAAACCGTGCAACCAAGAAAACCCCGCAATTGTTCCCATATGCAGTCAGCACAGAGTCGTCTGACACGATATGAGGTTGCTTTTTGCACACGCCAGAATAACCTAAACAGATTAATCTTCTTGGAAACGGACTAACTTTGCTTGGATCTGCACCGACAGCTCAGACTATGCGTTTTTGTACCACCCCACCATGCCTGCGTCAGCACGCCTTGCCGTCGATCGCTAAAAGCTGACTGCATATTACATACCAATCTTTGAGAATGTCTTCAAGTTACCTCAGCAAGCTCAGACTAAGGAATTGACCCCTGTTGTTTAGCGGATAATTGAACATCTATTTCGCGAATATTCGCTAAACTCTTTCTGACGAAGCAGCCATAAAGAGGTAGTCGGCTTGCTAACGGCCCGATAGAATATCCGCTCCAATCAAAATCACGCCTGAGTTCGCTGAGGTCAGTCTTTAAGGCTGTATTCGGGTCGTTGTTGGTCAATGCTGCATGAATACTGGCCGTTCCGCGTCACAAATAAGGTTACCTAGGTAATTATTGGCAACATAATGTTGAAAGAGACTTTGCGTTCTCAGAGATCTCCGCTTGGGACCGACGGAAAATTGGTAGGGTTCCTTAGCCGCTCTCGATTTCTCTTTGCAATCTCAGCGTTACGTATGCGGTCAAGTCGCATCTGGTAGAAGTTCCTGGGAGAGTGGCGTAAGTGGTACGGAGTAGTAATCAACCGCGGATGGAGAGACAAATATCGAGAATTGGATTTTTCGAGGGAACGTACTTTTGTAGAGAATAGACACGAGGCCCTTCATCTGTCTTCGGCTGATCTTTTACTTTTGACAATTCTTTAATCTATAAAAGATATTTGTTAGAAGGCGCGTCAGCCATGCAATCATAATCTACTTTCCTTATCGTCCTTATCCTTCTCGTCTTTGGTATCCTCATCCTCGTCTGCTTTCTTAGAGTCCTTCTCCTTGTCTTTCTCTTTCTCTTTTTCTTTTTCCTTCCGTTTCTCCTTTCTACGTTTCTGCTTCTCCTCGTACTCTTGCTTCACCTTCTCGATTTCGCGGTCGAGTTCTTCCTTTCTCTTCCGGGCGGCAGTAGCAGCTACCTCGTCTTCGTCGGCGATGCAGAATCCCCGGTCCTTCAGATGGCCGACGCAGATATAAAAGAAATCCTGACCAAACTGAGCTTTGGATGCAGCCATCGACGCCCATGGAAGTTACCTTATTATCTGGCGTGATCAGCACAGTGGTTGAAGGCTTATAGCAAATCCAACATGCTTTCGCCGACCCTTCTGCCACACGCCGATGATACCAAATATTTGGTAGTGACATGCTTGACACTTTTGACGCCTTCACGTGGCACGTAGTCTGATATCAGAGGGTGATGGAGATGCGGAGAGCCGAAGCGAAGCAAATCGGGCAAGGAAAGCGACGGGTTTTATTTATTCCGTCTCCGGTACTAGTGCGTGTAATCGAGATTGAGATTAATTTCAGGCTATAGTTTACCCTTAAAATTGATGCTGTAAGCTAACGTTGTTCGCAAATCGCTACAGCAGACAACGAATACCAACTCGAGAAGACCGGAATATAGGTTAAAAATTCCGAGATACAGTATAATTACCACTCAAACTTATCTTGAACAATCATATGTATCCTGAGATGAAGCATGCTAAAGAACATTCCACAGAAACGTCTTACCAATCATTCTCATACCTTAGTCAGTAGTTGAAGGATAACTGCCTTTTACTTTACATGATAACTCGCCTGGTATAAAATAAATGCCGTTCGCGGTAGTACCTCGTTTGCTGCCGCACGTCCGGGTCAAACCTAGGTCGTTATGGTTCGTTTTCGTTCTCCCTTTATTTCATAACCCTTTTCGAACCACTATGCCCAGGGCGGTGCAATCTGATCGCGGAACTCAACCTTACCCTCGATCTCCTTCAGTTTCACAAACTCCAAAAGGTACTCTTCCAGCAAGGAGAAGTATCCAGGTTGCTCGACTTCGAAATTGCTACTGGGCTCGCGAGTGCGAGAGGGGCCCCTTGGGTGTGTAATAGACTTAAATTGGAAATCGATGGAGAGATCCTCTATCCCGTTAGGGTGGGAAGAATTGAGCGGCACACTACGAGGCCTGGATTGGAAATCAACCTAGAGATTATTGGGCGTCCTTTTTTTTAGGTGGCACGGCCCTCAGTGTCGCAGAGCTCTTTAACACAGCTCCATACGTGTTCCTTGTTTGCCCATATTTGGAGGGAGAGGTCGCTCAGATATATCCGCAAATTTTGTGAAAGGATATGAAGGTGGTCCCAGAAAAGCCCAACTGGGTATAATGGCCTAGCCAAATACCCTGCTGTCGAGCTTAACGAGGGTTTAGCTTTGTTTTGGTGATGGGATATGGCGACTATTTCGCTGCAGATCTGCTTGTTCGTTCGAAACATAGAAAGATCATGGAATGCTGCAGTAGCTGTAAGGTGGGATTATGGATATTGTTCTGTCGAGGGGAGAGAAACTTTTCACCCTCCTCTTAAATACCACAAGCCCTGGCCGAACCTCACGATTGGACCAGCGCGAACGCCACTCAATAGAATCAACAAAAGTTTATAAATCATGTTTCGCAACTCTGCAGGAAGCTTCAGGAACGGAAAAGGTCTATCCATCAGCTTTTACCCTCTTCGTTGTTTCCTTGCGCCGCGGTCCTCCGAGAGCTGGCGTTGGGTCTCATCAGCGGTTGTCTTTGTCACGTTTTCCATGGTGTCACTAGGAAATGGTGTCGGTGCCTTTCCAGTAGTCTGGATAGTACGACGAACAGGTGTCGTTCCCTTTCTACTAGTCTGAATAGTACGACAAACAGGTTTGAGTATCTTTCCCTTTACCATTTGCTTGGGCATTGTGTTCGGAGCAGAAGATTGAGCTGGCGTAGAATCTTGATTTGTAAGTTCTGGATTGAGCCAAAGACTACACCTTGGATGTACCATAGCTTTGTGAGCATCCGTATAGTTTTTGGGGAGTCTGGGGCGCTATTTAAACACATTCCAGGCTGCTTGATATCATGATTATGAGGGGGCGACCCTTCTGTTTCCGTGAAATCCGCAGTTGACCAGTCACCTAATCGGTTGTGGATGATTCCATGAAGTTGGCCAAGATGGATAGAGCTTGCGTTAGAAATCATTTACACTATTCAACAGCTAGTGAAAACATCAGTGGAACAATTGATAAGATATGTGCAGGTGTTGGATATTGGAGTCCATAGTCTTGGTAGTTGTCCCCTTTACCTTCAAACCCACACGAGGAAAAAACATGGCATGACTGATGGCCTCTAGGGTATGAAAGGCCTTCAGCGCGTCGTCAAAAACTGCATCTGCACTTCGTAGCGCGAACAACGGGTGGTGACCTAAATCTTGTGGCGTTCATCTGGTACACGAACTATTCAGCAGCACACAAATATTAAAGTCTAAAAGGTCCTCACGCATCTGTTGGAACGTAAAGTTATGCAATCTGATATGCTACCCAAACGACGACTTCGGCTGGAGAAAACTGGAAAATGTAAGGATCAAGCGCTGTTTCTGCTGCATTCAGTAGACTACACATGTGGAATTGGAGAGTCGCAGAAAGAAAACTGCAAACCGTTGTTGAAAGAAATTAGACCTGTAAACGGCGTATCCCACCGGTAGCATCCGACATCCACGAGCGGACCATGAAACAATAGAGAACTCAAATTAGCAATACCCCCGCTTCGATAGGTCTTGTTTGTTGGGGTAATCTATATCCCGGGTGGAGGAGGAACCTGATTCAATCAGTCTAACACGATATGGGTACATATGAAAAAGGCGGCATACCGAATTGTAACTAGAAGGCGGACCACCAGGAGGAGGTGGTGGCGGTGGAGGAGCACTGCCTGGAGGAGGCGGGGGAGCCTCACTTGGCGGAGGAGGTGCTGACCCTGTGCCAGGGGGCGGAGTTTGTTGAGGGCCTCCGGGCTGCTGTTGCTGGTTGTAATAGTAATACATCGCCACATAGTTCTGGTAGCCTCCATACTGAGCGTATGGATCCTGTCCATTGGTGGCGGCGTAATATTGAGCATATTGAGCAGCATAATCTCCACCGGGTTGGCCAGGAGTTCCGGGTGGTATGGCAGCCGGGGTCGTCGGTGACTGATGGCCGCCATGTCCACCATAGCCTCCACCATAACCATAGCTTTGACTACGGTCACGGTCGCCTCTATCACCATAACCAGGGCGTCCATTGGAATAGCCTCCACTTCCACTGCCACCTCCATATCGTTCGTGTGAAGGTCCGCGTTCCTTAAACTTTTCGTATTCGTCTTTGACGTTCGCAAGAAGATCTTCGCAAAGTTCTCGGGCTTTCTTGACCATCTCCGGGTCAGGGCCACTGGAATGTGTCAGCGCTTATCAATGACCGAAATTGGCTGCGGTACTTACGCGACATGCAAATACATTGACTCGTCACTCTCGCGGCCTGTAACTGGCTCCATGAAGCCGGAGCCACGACCTTTGATCTGTACACGGCAGCGCGTCTCTTGTTGAATATGCTTCACATACGCTCCTCCATGTCCTACAACTTGAGCCCTCAAGTTGAAACCAGGTATGGGCTCAAGATCAATGGGTATTCTCTCCTCGGGCCATTTGCGCTATATCGTGTTAGTATATTCCAAGACATTAAGCAAATAGGTTAGCAATACTCGACCAAGTTCGTCTCTCTCGAATTGCTCTGGTTCACGGCGGCGGAATCTACGCTCATCGACCAAATTCGGGAGTTCCTGTTTCATGAGCTCATTGATTTTTTGGATAGCTTTCTCGAGGCCTTCTTTAGTGGTGCTAGTGACATGCAGATATAGTGGTGGCGACTAGGAAATAGTTAGTTCAAGAGTTGTATCAATAGAAAAGAATGAGAAAGACTTGTACATACAGCGGCGGTGGCCATGCTCTTATCAGGATAATATTCGCCCCGGGTTGTGACATCTTTCAAACTGATAAGCAAGGCATTCTCACAAATCTAATTGGTGTCAAGTGGTTGAGCGTACCGGCACCAGTTTCTTCTTTAATCTAGATGTCACAAGGTTGAGGTCAGCAGATGCAAAAAGGGTGCCGTGTAGAGCAGCTAGAAGAGCACCACGAGTGAGCTTCCATCACTATCTCCACAAAATTATACAACAAATATGAGAGGAAGCCTCGAATGTTACCCATTGCGACGCTTGGATAGAGCAATGCAGGAGCAACAAGCCAGGAAGGGAAGAATGTTCCTGAGAGTATCAGTAGAACTAAGACGACAAAAATATTTACCATCTTCTGTGTAGCGCCTTTGGTCAGTGTATAGCGGTTCCGCAAATCGTTGACTTCTATGTCCTTAATGTAATCACCATCCTGCTGATAGACCTCGCTGTTAACTGGTCCTGCCCCTGCGCTGGGAGACTTTGCGCTAATAGGACTTGACGTCTGTAGATTATTGGTCAGCTAAAGACTTCGTCATGAACGTGTATGCTAAAGAGGTATCGTACTGAACGAATAGGTGGGACATCGACGTGCTGGATGCCCTTTCTGGCCTGAATTTGCGCATTAATTTTCGCGGCCGCTGCGGCAGCGGCAGCTGCTGGATCCATCTTCTTCTTGTCAGCCGCGGCAGGGTTTGCGATATCTCGAGACATAGGGCTTCTACTGCGCCTCTCGGATTTTTTCGAGGAAGGTGAACGGGATCGACGATCGAATCTAGAAACACGTTTGGGCTCCGGCGGGTCACTTTGGTCGAAGCGCGAGCGCTTGCGGGGTTCATCGGACATTGTGGGCTTTGTGGTGTCAGACTGAGGTTGTTCGTGGGTTGTGGGAACTAATGACGGAACTTTTGTTAGATTCTGAACTCGGTGATGTTGAAGAGTGAATGTGGTGTTGAGCCGCGGCCAGAGTTCCTTCCCGATCTAAAAGTCACGTGCCAATTCCTTAGTGCTTGAAACTCCCGGTCCGGCTTGTCTGCCGATCCGAAATCGCAGCCCTCCGAAAGTTTGTGATTCATCCAGACCCTCCACGCTTTGTCGCAGAGCTTTTCACCACCACCGCGTATTTGATCTTCAATATAAGTTCTCTTACAACTCAATTGACCTCTTAGAGGTCGCTCTCCTCATCATGGCGTCACGGCGGGCTCTGCAAGCTCTGCCTCTCCGCAGTCTCCTCCATCGCCCAACAACGACTACCACCCTGCACCAGAAGTCTAACAGTTCCTCCTCGACCCAAGCACTAGCCTACAAAGCCCTACATCGCCGCATCGCGCCTCTTCCGACTGAAGAACGTCCTCCCTCGTGGTCCGCCCAAGCTGCCGTCAGCAGCATCCTCTATGAGACACCTCTCCCCTCTCAAGCTCCACCGAAACGACACATTCTGAATTGCCTTGTTCAGAATGAGCCTGGAGTCCTCTCTCGTGTTTCCGGTATTCTCGCCGCCCGTGGTTTCAACATCGACAGCTTGGTCGTGTGCAACACCGAGGTCGAAGATCTGTCTCGCATGACCATTGTTCTACAGGGCCAGGACGGTGTCGTCGAGCAAGCGCGGCGTCAGCTTGAAGACCTTGTACCTGTATGGGCAGTGCTCGATTACACCGCAGCACCACTTGTCCAGCGCGAACTCCTCCTCGCCAAAATATCCATTCTCGGCCCAGAGTACTTCGAAGAACTCCTCGCACATCACCGGGAAATGGTTCAAATGCCCGAGCCGGAATTTGAGGAGCTCGAAAACTTTGAAGAAGGCTCGGAAGCGGATCCTGAGCTGGCTGCTGATTTTGCGACCCGTGAAGCACTGAGGAGGGATTACCACCCAAGCAAGCTGGCCGTGAGTCAGGCCTTGAGGCATAAGCATGAGCATTTACGGGCGATTACCGACTTGACGCATCAATTTGGAGGCAAAGTATTGGATATTAGCACGAACAATTGCGTGGTGGAAGTTTCGGCGAAGCCTACGAGGATTGACTCGTTCATGAAGTTGATTGCTCCGTTTGGTATTTTAGAGTCCGCAAGGACAGGTGAGTGAACTCTCTAGGCCTATTTCCATAGCGTTATGAATCTTGCTAATATATGACTAGGCCTAATGGCTCTGCCCCGCTCACCTCTCCACGGACCCAACGAAGTCGAGGAGAAGGAGGCCCAAGATGTTGTAGACCAGAGCACTCTTCCTCCAGGCTGATCCCATCATACGAAGCGATTACGTTTTAGAGCCAGCCTATATTTAATACTTCTCGGGCGTTCGCAGGCCTTGTAAATAGCATCATTAGTTTGTTTGGAGCACACAGGGGCAGGATTCGTATCTAAGCCGGCGCTTCTGGGTGCTCAGGTATTCCGCTGACTTTTGCACGCGCCGCTGAGAATATCAGATTAAGATGCAGAACAATAGAAGTTGCGGCGTGGCTTTTTCTTCTCTGGTCTACTCAATAATTGAAAACCAACCTTGAAATTAAATTTGACTTCGGGCAATGAAGACATCCAGAGCCTGATAGGCAAAATATAATGACTCCTGTGAAGCGGTCCAAATACAAGGTCTAGCCTAGGAATAATATTTAGTGAAGTTGAAAGTAGTACTTTGTAGTTGATGTCACTTGAGCTCTGGTAACGCCTCTGAAGAACCCTTAGTCCTAATTGGTATCCGTTATTTGTTCCATGCGTGATACGCGTTGATTTGCCTCATATAATTTAACTCTTCACAAAAGGGAGCTAAATTTAGCGTCTCCCGTATGCTCTGATAGTATCATTTTTATCTTTCCCAAGTACACTTGGAAGGGGTTACTTTGGTGGTAATTGCATATCCGCAGGCTATGTTTACACCCGTTCTTCTCCATCAGAAAAGCCTCATAATTAATATACTTTTGTACCAGTAGCTTGACTTATCGAATGAGCAATTTGGATGTTTAAATCACCCAAACATTACCCAGCATCCATCTGACATCAATGCCAGAATGTTTGATGTTCCAATCACACAATCTTCCCCTTATTCACAACAAAAGCCTCAAGTGCCGCTGATTCCTCAGTTAGTCCAATTCACCATACGCACAGGAACAGGAAAATACTCACAAATTGCCGCCCACAGCCTATTCTCCGCCTCCCTAAACACCACGGACCTCGGTCCGTAAAATACCTCATCGCTGACCTCTTCCTGGTGTCGCGGCAAGCAATGCATGAACTGCCACCCCTCCTTCGCACCGCCCCTCTTCGCTAGCTCAGATGTTATCTGGAAGCCCTTGAATGCAGATAGCCTCTTCGCGGTCTCCTCTTCCTGCCCCATGGATACCCAGGTGTCAGTGACGAGTATATCCGCATTCCGGACGGCTTCCTCCGGCACGTTTGTTTCTTCGAGCATGCCGGCGCGGGGTGAGTTCGCCGCAGTGGATTTAATGATCTCGCGTATGGAAGCGGGGATTTCGTAACCCTTGGGTGTTGCTACGGCGAGGTTGATACCGAGCTTTGCGGCTGCGATGGCCATGTCGAATAGGACGTTATTTGCGTCGCCGACCCAGGCAATTTTCATTCCTTCAAGGCCGAGTGAGGGGCCGGATGTTGGGGCTGCGGTCTCAGACACGGTAAGGAAGTCGGCGATTATTTGGAGGGGGTGGAAGAGGTCTGAGAGGGCGTTAATGACGGGGACGGCGGAGTATTTGGCAAGATCGGCGACGTCGGAGTGGGGGCCGACGCGGGCAATGATGGCGGAGGTCATGCTGGATAGGACGAGGGAGGTGTCGTAGAGAGATTCGTTGACCTGGAGTATCTTGTGAGCTACCGAGTTCATATTGAATAGGTGTAATAAGAGGGCGCGAGGAGATTGAGGGTGCGTACTCCTAACTGTATATCCTCCTTTCCTAGAAACATGGGATGGCCACCCATTGTGACTACAGCACCTTCTGTCGAGACTCGCGTCCTTGTACTCCGCTTGCTGAATGTCATGGCGACAGTCTTTCCAGCCAACGCACCGAGGAGACTCTTGGGTACCGAGCCCGACTTGATAGCTTGCTTGTGCTGGTGAGCATTGCGTACGAGCGCCGTGAGCTCGGCAGGTGTAAGATCAGCTATGGAAAGAAAATGTCGCGGGGAGAAAGGTGAGGCTGGCGGGCTGGGAGGGGACGAGAATTGTCGAATTGGAGCCTTGGTTAAGCTGCGGAAGGCCGGTGCGGAGGGGCGGAGAGAAGGCATTGTAAATGCTGAAGGCGTCTCAAGTCTGCAGGAGCGCAATTGATCTATTTTAATGAGGTGTGAGAGTCGGAGAGTGGATGCTTGGAGTCACGCTTAAGTGTTGAATTTTCCGACGCCCTGCGAATCTGCGCTTGCACATGCGTCAACAAGAAAATCCGGGGATATGCTGAGGCGGGATTGGATCGCTTGTTGGAGAGCTCTGCCGTCAGGACGGCTTCCTGATAGCCTTCCGACCTCAGGCATGAGAGGCGAAAACGAGTTCCAAATTCAGTTTTTTTAATAGTGTGGAATTAGAGCTGTTATATCTGCTTTTTTGAGCTGTGTGTATTCAAATCCGCCTTAAGTGCCCTGTAGCATTCACCCAAGAGCAACTGGCTATCGATTCGAAACGCCTCGCTTGCGGTTCCTGGCAGGGGCTTGGTGGCTGCGTGGTCCAGCTTTGTCCGTCGTCACCAGCTTTCACTGCTGCAGACCTAGTTTCACTCTCACGACACCCCTAAACTCCACCGTCTCTCTTCAGCCCTGTCATTAGAACAATATTCTTTCTTGTAGATAATGCTATAGAGCTCGTTGATTCCTCTGTTTGCACCACCCAGATCGAACCATGTCCAATTCTCTCAACGAAACGTGGGGTTCCGCCTCGAGAACGCCTTCATCACGCCCAACCTCGCAAAAGTCCATCAGGTCAACGCGATCAACACAGTCACATCCTTCCAGCAGGTCTACGGAAGAGACGCCGCTATTAACAAGAGAGAGAGAGGATAGCCGAAGCGATAATGAAGACACCGAGCAACCAGACCGCCCCACTCAAGCGGCAACCTCGCTGTTACAATCGTTGGTAGGATCGTTAAACTCGAACACTTCTAACAGGAAGCGAAGATGGCCGAGCATTGTTGCCTTGCTCATTCTCTTTCTCGCGGTCATTCTTATCATGCTACTTGGATTCTTCGCTCCTGCAGCGGTCGAGGAATACGCAATGCAGGCCGTGGATTTCAACCCAACAAGGCTGTCTTTGGACTCCTTGACCCAGACTGGCGTGCGAGTTCAGGTGAAAGGTGACTTCCGGATGGATGCTTCTAAAGTGAAGAAGAAGTCCGTTCGTGATATCGGAAGGTTTGGCACCTGGATAGCCAGAGAGGTAGAGAGCGGACCTACGGACGTTGATATTTACCTTCCAGAGCACGACAATATACTTATAGGAACGGCAAAGATACCTGGGATCAAAGTGAACATCAGGAATGGCCACACTACACATATTTCCTTCTTCACCGATCTCCAACCTGAATCTTTCGATGGTATCCGCAACATTGCCAATGACTGGCTCGAAGGGCGGTTGGGCCAGCTGAGGGTGAAAGGGAAGGCTAGAGTGCCTTTGAAGTCTGGCATATTTCGTTTAGGAGAGCAGGTTGTCGAGGAATCAATGACCTTCGATGGTAAGCCACGTTCCCAATTTTGGGAGTGGACTTTCGGATTGCTGATCAGATCATCCATGCTAACAGTCCCTTTTCCACAGGAAATGGCCTTCCTTCGCTCCCTCGGTACAACATCACTCGACTCAGCATTAGAGAGGCCAACAATGGATCCACAGGCATGGGGGTTGATGTTTCCTTGGTGGTAACCAACGACTTCGTCGTCGACTTGCCTGTTCCGCCTGTCGCTGTTGATGTTATGGTGGACAACTGCGTGCCTACGGACCCATACATTAAAGTCGGAGAGGCTGAATCTGGCCTATTGCATGTTAAACCGAAGACGGACCTCGAAGTCAATCTTACTGGAAGCGTTTGTCAATTGCCTGACGCACTTACCGCGGCCTGCCCAAATTCTGCCAAATCGCCACTTGATACATTTTTAGGAAACTACATTCATGGCCGAGATGCGAGGATTTACATTAATTGCTGCAAATTCCCGGATCCGGAGACACCTCAATGGACTCGCGATCTTCTTAACAATATTACTGTTCCGGTTCCATTTGCTGGACGGAGTTTTGGACACCTCGTCAAGAACTTTACGCTCGACGATGTACATTTCACCCTCCCTGAGTTCATGGCCGATCCCGATACGCCCGAGGGGCAGCCACGGATCTCTGCAATAATTAAAGTGCTCGTAGGACTGCCGGACGAGATAAACTTCCCTGTCAATGTGGACCGTGTCCGAGCCAACGCTGATGTTTTTTATCACAAAAAGAAGCTTGGAATATTGCGTCTCAACAAATGGCAGAAGGCCAATTCAACTAGGGTCGATGCTCACGATGATGAGAGTGCTTCCTTGCTAGTGGAATCAAAAATTAAAAACGCGCCATTGCAGATCACCGATAGCGATTTGTTCACCGAGGTTGTTCAAGGACTCATTTTCGGAGGGAAGCCAATCTACCTGACAATCCAAGCCGAAGTGGACGTCTCAATGGATACACCAATTGGGAAGTTTGCTGTGCGAAAAATTCCAGCGGAGGGAGTGGTTCCTGTCAAACGTTTGTGACCTTGAATCGAATCCGCTCCCATTAGCTTTATTGCTAATTCATCGTCTCGGTGTAGCAATTGGAGGCGGAGGATTCGGCCGTCTGTCTCCTAAAATTGGAAATTTGAAGATCCTTGACACGGGCCCAACTTCTCTCACCCTGCAAGCTATGGTGAACTTTACGAACCCGACCAAATATTCCGCGACTGTGCCGTATTTCAATATCAATATCCTGACGAATGATACCCTCCTCGGACAAGCGACTGCTACGAATGTTGCCCTAGTGCCTGGGAATAACACGAATGTCCTCATTACGGCTGTCTATGACCCGGTTACCAACAGCGGCGAGGAAGGTAAAGCGATTGGAAGGGAGCTACTTTCGAAATATATCTCGGGTATGTAGCGACTCTGTCTCTGTTTTGAATTTTTCTGTGCGGTACTAACGCTCTGTAGGCTTCAACACCACACTATCACTCCAAACACATAATGGTACCATCCCGTCCCAACCCGCTCTCGGCCTCGCTCTTGCTGGGTTGAAAATCGATCTGCCAACTCCCAGCCTACATAAACCAAAGAATCCCGACGATAGCAATGGAGATGATGACGACGACGGGCCCCACTTCATCAAAGAAGCAACGGTACCCATCCCTGACTCCTCGTACTCACAAAGTCAAAAGGCTTCTAACACACCGCAGATGCACCTCATCAGCTCGACCGCAATGTTCATAATTGATTCGCCTCTCAACACAACCACTCTCTATATAACCTACCTCAACGCCACCTCATACTACAAGAACGATTCAGCCGGCAAAATCCTGTATGAACTTCCCTTCGCCGTTCCCCCGGGGCTATCAGAGACGCCCAGGCTGCCAGTGCAATGGAGCTTGGGTGGCGTGGGCTACGAAGCTATTAGGAAGGCGCTTGGGGGCCAATTGAGGTTGAGAGCGAATGCGGAGGTTGGCGTCAGGATTGGGAGGTGGAATCAGAGAGTTTGGTATCAGGGAAAGAGCATCGGGGCGAATGTTAGGTTGTGAGAAGGGTTGATTAAGGATGTGCATTGTGTGTATGAGTTTGTAAAAATGGCTTTAAATGGGTATCGGTATTAGGATATCCTCGCGAGGAAATGGGTCAGTCTGGCGTTTGAGATTGCGGGAAACTGATTCTGGAATAAGGAGTTTTGATCGAGGGTTTTTGAACGAGTGGGTCATGTTACTATAGTGTTCTTCTGACCGATTGCTGCCCTTCCAACCTCCGATATGGCATGTTTAGAAGCTTTTCCGCATATGGGTGAAGTGGATGGACACATGGAATGGCATCGTCCAGTCTGCATGTTTGAGCCGCGCCACGGGTTCGCTGAGGTCCAGTCCCTTTCTCACGATAGATACCGTATCGATTAGTCTATCGCCTTCCTATTCAAGAAGGACATCTGATTCCACGCGCTAACTGGATACGGTAACCGCAAATACCCAACCACAACAGGATTCAACCCACCCTGCAAGACGGCTCGGCGGAGGTAAGACCCGCGATCTGAAAAACGCGGGAGGATGATCCAGCGCACTGGGTTCTGTTGATACGTACGCATCGATGCGGTTGGGCAAGAGCTTGATGGGACATTTTACACTCATTCTGCTTAGGCATGACGTCGTGATGGTTTCGTGTTTGAGGGATGGGCTGCATTTTTGAGGGAGGGCTGGGAAGGTTTTGAGCGGCTCGTACGGGACGGCGGGCGAGAAAGTGGTCGCGTTCTGGCTGTGTGGCCGTCGTGATGGCGCGTTTTATGTGTGCATCGAATCGAGGCATCATGGTCAAAAAAGCACTTCACGAATGGTTTAGGCAAAGTGCGGAATGAAATGGTCAAGGGAGAGGAAAGAGCTCTATTTAGGACTATAGTAAATTTTTCTTTTTTTTCTTTTTTTTTTTGGAAGATGGAGTTTAGGTCTCACGACGTAAACGCTGGAACGTGGCAAGGTCTGAGTCTGTCGAAACGCGGTGGAAGCCTTCAAAATGTCTGAGTAGAGGCCGACTTTGATGCTCGTCTTGGTACTAGATAAACTGTGGATAGAGACTGCATGTTTAGGAAGGAGTTTCGAGTTTGGTGTCAGTGTTTGAAGAGCAGGCAGCTGTCTTGGCGCCTAGATTTTATTGAGATCGGATGTGAGGTGAAGTATCGTTATCTGGATACTGTAGAATGGTGGGTTTGAAATGGGCAAAAAAGCAAAGGAGGTCTTGGAGAGGTTCGATCCGATCATCGGTCCACCCAGTCGATGGCGTTGAGATCTCTGTTTCTGGTATCAATGTCAGCGTGAACCCTTCCCTCTCTCCGAATCTAGAAGTTGTGATGTAGGATAGACTGAACGTATGCAGAGAGTCGCTAGAAGCCTTTGATGGGTTGGGTTGATCCCTGGCAATTCTCGGCTGGATGGTCGGGGGTACTAGAAGTGATCTCGGTGGTGCTTTTCTACATATTGGGATCTAGACGTCATTACACAGATGAAACTTGAGCATGAAACGAAGCGCTAAAAGGATTTAAACTTTGAAGTAGATGCCTAGCAGGTGCCCAGTAGGTACCCAGTGGATGGGCAGGCATGCGGAAAGCTCTATTTTAGGGTAGTTCCTGATTTGAATATTCTTGCTATGGAACCTGGTAGTTCGGAGACCTTCCACAGAATAATACTTCAAGCACCCAGCCAAACGTGGCGTAATCGCAAGGGCAATGGCGCACAACTCCCATATTTCACGCCCTGGATTGAGGATCGTGTAATTGATTGAAATTGATTTCGTGGTCCTATCAGTACCGCGGACGGAATTTGAGGATCCAGATAAACCACGACGGCACCTCCGGTGGTGGAGGTCCTGCTGTATAGTGTGGGTGATAACAGTCAGATTTCGTAGAATGGGAGGTTTGTTGCCTACGATCTATGACAGAAGATGCATCGTTATTAGCCATGAAGATATCTTTGACACTTTAAACGTACAGTCCTCGAACTCTGGGCGACAAAAGCTCCACCTTGTCAATCCCCGACCTCACCCATTAGACCCGATCATGGTCCGAACCCGAACGTCTACCCCATCATCTTCATCTCTCCTCTCTTCGCGCTTCCATGAAGCATCTCAAGCCCCTAAAATTCCTTCAAAGCACTTGAGCTATACAAATGACACTTGGCTGACGTTAAGATGCGCGGCTGCATCGGCAGGTAAGGCTGGTGGAGGAAACTGTCGAAACATTGTAAAGCTGGGCCATTAATGAGGTACGGGCTTCCAAATCTCCATAATGGGGCCTCCAGATCTCCGTAATGCCGGGGTTCAGTTGAGAAGGGTGGTAGCCGTGATCCTTTTGCACAGGCACTGTCTAATGCTATTACTCTTCCTCTTCAGCGGAGCTCAAAGTCCGTCGCCGGCGTGGCCTCTTTCTGCCAGGCTTCGACAGCCTGGCCCTGCATAATGCCGTAGACATAGCATTCCCCAATAAAACGCCAATATCCTCTTTCCGGCCTCAGAACAAAGGGTACCAACCCCCCAAATAATATACAAACTTGGTCTCCCGTCCGCATAGCCTGCGGCCCAAGCCCCAGAAACTTATTGGCGGTTCTGAAAAGGCGACGTCCGGTACAAGCGTTTGCTGCAGCTTCGCAAAACCTGTCCACATTGGGAATATCCTGTGTAGACCAGCAAACACCAGAGTACCAGTCCTCGGAAAGCGTATTCCACCCTTGCAGGAATGCGACGAAGTCCCGGAAGTGTCCAGCGTCGTTTTCCACAAGAAGGCCATACCAGTCTTTACCCGCGGTCAGTGTCCAGCAGAGGGCTTTCAGCCCTTCAGCAGATTTATAGGAGGGCCATAGGGCCTGGATCTCATTAACTAACGCCTCCCTCTTTGACTTGTATTCAGTAGCATCGTCTAGTATGCGATAAAAGTGGGAATTCGAGAGGGTGTCCGTTTGATCCTCAACTATGTCGAATTCGAGACCACGGAGCACCAAGTGATGCGGATCTCCAGATCTTGGTGCTGACCTATGGATTTGGCGTCCCCCAGCTGGAGTATGGTGTGTGTCTGGATCTGAAGGGGCTAAATGGTGGTTGAATACCTTATGCCACTGCGGTACCCAAGATGGGAGATTTTCATCTAATTCGGGTCCATGTTGAACTGAACAAAGAAGTCGTAGTGTTTTATCCTTTTCGAGAACCCTTTCGGCCAAAATACGGTAGAGTTCCGAGTCCGACAGAGTATAGTTCGGTTGTAGAAATAATGCGCCATTTTGGGGGTTGCTATCCGTGGTGGGAAGAGCGAGCATGCCGAAGATTCTATCCTTGGGATTTGTTACTTCAAATTGCCGTGTGAGCTCCAGCATGCGGAGGAAGGAGACGGGCCCGAAATAGTCTTCTCGTAGGGAGATGCGGTGCATCAAGTAAGCGTTGTAGACACCATCCAGATCGTTCCTACGGAGGATTTGTACTTCGTTGGTCCTGATCAATGCTGAAGCAAGCCCGACCCATCTCCAATCAATGCTTGCTCCACCCCACATCAACTCCGCTGAAGAAGCTAGTGCAATCTCCTGTATGACCCATAACCGCCAAAACCATGGAAGATTGAAAAAGACGCAAAGCGCAGCCCATGACTCATCAGGCACATTGCGGAGTTCCGAGTATGGCTCGGCCGGAAACACTGAGGTCTCCGCGGATTTCCGATATGTTGCAGTTTTGAAGTCGCGGAGTTTTGGGTTGAAGCTGTTGACGATTTGGCAAATCAAGGGAAATGCGGTATCCGTAAGATGAGTGTGCTGATTCCCAACCCATATGAGCACCTTTGCTGCTTGTTTGTAGATCTGGCTCATCAGTTGCACCTGACCATTGCGCTCTTCCACGTTCTCCTGGTTGATACATATGGCGTCCGCCCAGAGTACCCTCGTTTCCTTGGGGTGCCGAATCCTCACTATGGCATCGTGTAGAGTCTTTGTAATGACCAAGGTCATGCCGGAGCATCGAATTTCCACTGTAGCTCGCTCATTGCCCCAATGATAAGAGAGGGCATTGTAAAAGGGTTGGTCCGATAGCTTGACCTGTTGCAAATTGCAGTCAATGGGACTCTCAGAAACTCCAGGGCTTATCTCTAAGATTCTGATTGAATCCGACGCTATGAGTCTCTGGTATTGGAAGCTTTGAGTAAGCGAAATCTGAGCAGTCTCTGCGTGAGGCGAAACACCCTGCTCCAGTGAGTGTCTTGCGTCTACTAGGGCTATTTCTAACGCCTTCGCTTCGATAGCTGGTCCTGTGGTCGATATATTTCTGGCATATCTGAGCTCCAAGGCGATAGGGTTTTCATTTGTGCCAGATTGAACGGCGTATTCAGTATTAGCACGCTTCAAGTATAGTGAACCTGATACAAATCAGTCAAACGTAAAGCCCAAAGGCGCGAGATTCAGCGAACGTTCAGATGGAGGCTGCAGAGCAGTAGCAAATCGGCGTCTTCTGATCAATGACTGAGTTTCGAATTGAATTTCAAGTGCAGTGCTCAGCGCAAGAGAATCTAGGTTAGGCGCAGGTTTCGCCGTCGTATATGTCCAGCGTAGGTTTGACATGAGACCAGTGAAAGAGTTTGGTGGCTTTCGAAAGTGGTGTAAGAACTGCATGACGAAGGGAACGTGACTCTGGAGGATGGCAGACTGCGCTTTTTCTATGGGCGCCACGAAACCACGAAGCTGTCAAGCCACATTCTTTCTGAACAGGCAGCTCCAAAACTGTGTGGATTGCCTAAGACACAGGGCTGAATATGCGGTCAGGCGCTGGGCAAGCAAAAGAAAGGTATGCCCATATAGAAATCAGGCAGACGCGTCCAAATCGATGTTGTTGGACAGTGCGAAGGCTTGCATATGCCTAGCATCTTGCATAGATGCACATAACATCTATGCAAGAGACAGTGTACGGCTGGTCATTTAGCTTAAGGAGATGAGCGGTCGTTAAGATGAATGATTGAGAGACGGCTTCGCGATGCATCAATGGTGTTGAGCCGGGATCTTTGGACCCAAGAAAAGGACCGTGCACCAGACAGAAACGCCGAGGCACACTGGGCAACGATAATTATTATCGCGATAAATTACCGCGATAACGATTATTGTACGATACGATAATTATCGCGATTATTATTGATAAATACTAAGCCACCTTAGAATTTCCGTACTTTCCTATATAACTCTTATAATTAGGCTATAATATATAGTATTATTATCACTGCTATTATTACTGCTATTATCTGTTAGGTAATAAACACCAAGACAGTATATAGATTACCCTGGAAGCTCTGCGAGCCGTATGCGAAGCGCAGCCTACGGCGCGTCACGTGCTTCGCTTAGGGCCACAGTTGTATTCCCAGAACCCCCGAACCGTCGAGTTCCTCAAGGATTCGTCTCATCTCTATATCTATTAATACAACCCTATTACCTATAATTAAGCTCCCTACCGTGCCCAGCTTTATACAGAACTCTTA
>KV745308.1:0-25731 GCA_001692735.1 Lepidopterella palustris CBS 459.81
ATCGCTTCGTTCACTGCAACGGATCGTCCAATTATAGTAAGCGGCGTGTTGGTCGCAACAGATTTCGATTTTGGATCGGTAAGTCAATCCCATCATCAAGTACGTAGATTACTAATTCCTGTGTCCAGTTCGTTTGCTCCGCAACTCCGCAGCCTACACCATCTAGCACGTCCTCTCCATCTAGCACGTCCTCTCCATCTAGCACGTCCTCTCCATCTAGCACGTCCTCTCCATCTAGCACGTCCTCTCCATCTAGCACATCCTCTCCGCCTAGCATGCCTTCCCCGCCTACTTCGTCTTCTCAAGCAACAGCCTCAACTCTCGCGCAAAGTCAACCCACCGAAACTCCGTCTCCACCCCCAACCCAACCCATCGGATCCCTCTCCATAATTTTCGCTGGCCCGACATACATGACGCCTCCCTCAACCCCTCTACCATCGCCAACGTCCCAACCAACCCAAGGTCCTATAGTCTGCTCCGACAACACGTGCGCCAAATCCGTTGACAACTACTGGATCGACACCGCCGCCCCCCTAGTCTGCCAGAAGATCAAATCAGAGGGGTTTGTCTTCACGCCCGAGACTTTCCCCTGGTGGATGTCTTTCGGCGTCGATGGAGTAGACTTCACCTTCGTCCTCGAATGGGTGGGCGGCTGTACGGCTGAAACGACACATGTGTTCTCGGAGAGCCAAGCTCTTTGCGAACAAATGTTTACGGCGCCCTTTCATGTGTGTGCTGGGAATGGTGGGAACGGTGCGTTTGTGGCTAATTCCATAATTCCCATAATTTCATGATCGAGAGAAAATCAGTTTTGCTGACATGATAAATTAGGTGGATACCATCTCGAAGGCTGTGTCCGCTACGGGGTTGCGCCTGTATGTGATGAGGGACAGCCCACGACGCCTAGTTCGGCTTTGGATGCTGGCCCGGCGTCCGCTTCGACTGTAGGAGCGGTTCCAGCTTCATCTTGATTCGGTTTGCACCCGCCCGAAGTTGTCGAATGGTTTTTGGTTCGAGAGTTCAAATTGTCTTCCTCGTCTTTCTATGTAAGAGGTTCAGTTGTGTCTTATACACACGAGAGCTGCTCGCTAGGTCTCGTCGCTGCCTATAGCCTTGCCTGCTTGTAGCGTAGCCTCCATTGGTTAAATAGTGAGGTCTCCTACGCCAAGGGCAGGCAGCAAAGGAAATGGAAGCTTCTACGAACTGTGGATTCGTGCGAGTTCGACAGAATTCGACTGCGGCGTTTTCTCTGAAGAACAAAATTTTTCTTTTCTCTTCTATATTTTCGAGGATTATTTTGGTATTTTTAGTTTTGGAGTTTGGATCTAGATGAACTGAAGCAGGACTCGGTATAGGGTAATTTTTTTTTTTTTTTTTGAGTTTAGCCTCCATTTATTACAATGTACCTTTTTCAGGTGGCACTTATGTCGTAAATACTACTTTTGTAGCACCAACGTGTTAATAGCGGGAAGTTTCAAGTCTCGTTTCATCGCAGTCAAACGTAAATAGAAAGGCATTCCATTCCAAACTAGTTCTTTTTGTTCTCTCTCCTCGGACTTTCTTTTTTGCCTATACCTACAAATATCATACAGTCCCAAAAACCCTCCCAACCTACCGCCCCTCAATCTCAACAACATCCCTCTCCTTCACTAATTCCCCCGCCGAATGCTCCTTCCACACATGCTGCACCAACGCCCTCACATCCCCACACACCGTATCCACACTCCCCTCCCTACTACAAAGCACACAACTATACCCCGCCCCGGGCCCACTTTGGTGGCATTTAACCACGAACCGATTCCCGAGCAAAAAAACACGGCGCCCGTCGTCTTTATGCAGCTCCCAGGTGTGGTTAGGGGTGAGGTTTAGAGTGCGGGTGCAGTGGGGGCATGTAAATGTGGGTGTGGAAGAGGTGGTGGTGATAGTGGAGGACGACGTGGGAGAGGGGAAGTAGAACGGGGAGAGGGGTTGGGAAGGATGGTTTTGAAGGTCGAGGGCGTAGAGGCAGTAAAGTGAGTGGGGGGCGTTGTTTGAGTCTATGGGGGTTGGGCGGGAGAGGGAGGTCGATTCGGTGTCGCTGCGGGTGGCAAGGGGGCGGGATGGGGTGTGGTGTGTTGAGTTCGAGGTAGGGGGAGAGGAGCGTTTGGTGGCGATTGGTGCTGTGGATGCGGATGCGGAGGAGGTAATGTTTGAGGTCGGTGGGAGCGTGCCGCGGAATGGACTCTGAGGCGATGGGGGGAGCACTAGAGGACGGGCTAGTGACAGTACGGCTAACATACGGTGGTGTTGTGCTGCTAGGGCGTTGATGGCCGTGGTGCTGGCGGTGCGGGAGGCCGTTAGGATGGTGCTGAGGTGGTGGGAGATTGGGTGCGAGGAAGTCGGGCCATAGAGAAATGTGGATATTAATACAGATTGGAGTATTATGAGTTGCGCTTGCAGTTCCGTTTGCGTTATCACTGTGATGGTGCATCAGCGTTGAAGGTCGTAGAGTGGAGCAGAGATAGGAGAGAGACAGCATCCTTGCCATACCATCTCCGACCGCAAACCGTGGTCCTAACTCGTCGAGGCCGCGCTCAAATTCTCGATACAAAGCCGTTTTATCGGCAATGATGGATTCTTCGCCGGAGCTGTCCGTGTCGTCTGAATCGTAGTAGCTCCTGCGGCAGGAGCCGGGGTAGCCTTTTAGCCGCTTGATATCCTCGTGGTCTTTCTTTTCCTTGACACGGAGGGTTTTGTAGAGGTCTAGTGTTGCAGTAAGGCAGTCCATGAGCGTATGAACCAGAGATTCTATCACGTTGCCGGATTTGGGGGATCCTTTCTGTGGCGCATAAGCGAAGAAATTGATGAACTTATCGGGGAGGTTATACTGACCAAGGACCGCATCGTTCCAGCTCTTCCCATTCACGAAATCGCTTTACAAGAGGAAGTATCTCAAAACTCTTACTCCTCCTCAATCCGCACGCGTCCGCCTCCCTAAATAACAACACGCTCACCTCATCCCCCATGCCCAAATTGACTTTATCGCGGCACCCAAATCCATCCGAGCGCGGGGACATGCCGAGTGAGGTATGTGTACAGCTGGCAGACCTCAATTGGCACTACCCATCCCACGCATATGCCCGAATGGTAGAAATCTAGTGGGCTTAATGGAGTAGTGCGGCTGTGGGACAGGGCACGCGCTGGCGGTTGCTCCCGTGGGATTATGACGTCATGAGTCAGTAGTCCGTCTGAAATTTTCGGATGTTGTTTCGTGGCGTTTCATTTGAATGCAGTTTTGTCGAATGGAAGGCTTTGAGCGGTATGGGCTGTGGAGAATATATACGTGTATGATTGATCCATCTTTGGGGTGGTTGGATTACAGTCGGTTAGGTGCTTGCGGACTGATCGATGGTATGGCTTTTGTCTGTTGCAAAAATGCATGCAATCCTTGGCGCGGGATTTCCCCGTCGCCTCACAAAATTTTAGAGTAAAAAGCAGAGATTTGCTAGGTAAAAAAGCGTATCCTTTACTCTTGAATAACTTTTTAACCTCTTATTAATATTAATACCGAAACACCTAAAGTCATCGTTATTAAGAGCCTGGGCGATAAATGTGGGTTTCTAGTATAAGGACAGACTATACTCTATAAAAGGCTTTAGAAATAATTATAATCACGGCAGTAAAAACGGCGTTGCCGGCATAGTCTGCTTTAGCGTATGGTTTGACTGCGAAGGGTTCCTAGGAACGGATTAGCCTGGAACGCCGTGCCTCCCTAATAATTAGTTTAGTGAATAGATAAGAATATTAAGTTAGTGCCAATTTCCCAAATTTTAACTTTTTAGCATACTTTACCCGACAATTATATAAGGCGCCCTTATCCCTTTCTTAAATCTTATCTAGAGCGACAAAACCATATAGGGAGGAAGTGGCAAGGAAGCTTCTAGAAGCTTCTAGTAGGGCCGGTTTAATAGTATGCTTTTACTTGTTAGGCTTCGATTTTCTTATTTACCTGGGCTGCGTCTTCATTTGTGTACCCATTAATGAAGAATGTTTAACGTGGATTCCGGTAACGCGAGCTACCTGCCGTGGCGAGCCAAGTTATAGGTACTTCGTCTTAAGAGTAATCTCGATTTTGCATACGCACCTATAATTTCTCAATTTTCTATGAATTCTATATTAAGGTCACCCTGGAGTCTCGGAGGTGTAGTCAAAGTAAATCTTACGCTGTTGTTACTATCTCGTCGCCTGCTTGTAAAGAGCTATCGTTGAGTGGCTTTGCTAGTCTACCCCATACAACTCCACCGTTGAGCTCTTGTCACTCCATGTCGTTGTAACAAAGTAATATGGGAGCTGCGATGCCGCACTTCACGCTAAATGGTTATCTTCAGCCCTATGGCGCTGAGAAAGGAATGTTTAATGCGGCGCAGGCACCTGGATCGGTACATCTCGATCGGACCGAGATGACCCTGGTCAGTTCTTCGGGCTCCTTCGCAGTCCCGCATAAGGACTTACAGCATGGTTACAATCACATAATATCTTACCAAGCTTACAGCCTTCACAGGCGCCACAGTCAAGCCCCTGCTCGGCGATCGATAGCGTATGAGCGCATCACCGTTACCAACTCCTTGAATTATCCTTTCGGTACTCAGAAAGACGCCGAATCTACACATCATGAATGTCCCTGACCATACATTGACTCTTTTAGCGGCCGATTAAACAAGCAACGTCATCATAGCTCCATCTGCTGGACTGCTACTGTACGCATCCCTCAACGCATAGTTCAACTTATCCCAAAAGTTGCTGCTACGCACCTGTTTAGGGGGCAGGATAGAGCACAATCAATCATCATGGACGATTCACGCACAGCGAAAGCGTTGATCATTCCTGCTGACGGCTCTCGCATGAAAATTGTGAGCTATTCCATCAAAATGAGGGGCGACAGGGGTTTCGTGGACGGTGGCATGGCAGAGTTCTATGATCCGATTCCTGACTTTAGAGTTTGGTTTGGAGGTGAATATGACCAAAGAGCCATAATGTTTTTCCGTTGACTCTATGGAACGAAATTACTGCGAACCCATAGCTTGAACTTTCATCAAGTCTGATGAGCGCGCCGCTCGTGGACAATATTGCCTATACTACTCGACTGGTGAGGTGTTAGCGTATCGGAAGAAGCTGCATCTCATCCAATCATACATCGCCTTCAAGAGGGTCCGTAACCCCACTTGCTCTTTTGCCAGTGCCTTCGTTGGTATCCAATAAGACCGGATCCAATAAGACCGGATCCAATAAGACCGGTTCAACATGTCTCGGAGCAGTCCTTCAATGATTCATATGTTGCGCTTTCCGGGGCATTATTCATTTGAGGGTAAATTAAATCAAGTAACCCATCCGTCCATCCATTCTGGTGAAAGTTCGGCATCAACTACAAACTGGCTCGAAGCTGTACTTGACGCAGCCTTCCTGATGCCAACCTCCGCCACCCAAATTATTTGTGCCTATCAGTCACGATGAATTAGCCATCACCCTACTTCACTTGATAATCTCTTTCCTGGGCAGTCAAGAGCTTACAATTCCAGTACGGTGACGTAAACCTATTCACACAAGTATCAACATCCGGCGCAATATCATGACTCGTCTCTTCCGTGCAGCCAGCTGTCCAGTTAGCGTAGAGATTGTAGTCAATCTTCTCCGTTATTTCGGTGAAATGGCGGTCAATGGACTGCGCGTTCATGATACCTTTGTCAACGTCACCTGGAATGTCATGCACTAATGAACAGTATTTCCGCGCGGCGCTGCCAAGAACATCCCCGTGCACGTCTGCGTGGCACTTCCATTCGATATTGCAGGTTAGTGGGCCTTCGTAGGGTTCTGATGGGGGGGCACATGTTGGTTGGAAGCCGTATCTGACACATCCTATGGTGTAGTAGCCGCCTGCGAATTTGTCAGTTAACGCTCTAGCGAGTCACTTGTTTAGGGAGATTCTTACCATTCCCGCCGTTCGAAACACCTTTTCGCAATATTAGTATATTGCATAAAAGGACTTCCAGGACACAGTGGAATGTGACTTACAGTTATAATACGGTGCCTTGAAGGCTTCTGCGCACTGGTCCTGGGTATTACCGAAATTATGTTCTTGCTCCGTGATGCAACCGCTTTCCCATTCAGCAAAGAAAACATATTCCATGCCGTTCAGCAGGCTTGTATATTTCGTACTCGGGTTATTCGGGGTCAGTTTTTGACCCATTAGTCCACTGCTGCTGCATAAGTTGCCAGCGGAGAGTTCCATGAAATCTTTATCAACAACTGCATTACAATCTCTCATCCCATAGCACTGCATGGGACCTTCGGTTGGCTGGGGTGGTGCAGTCGATGAATCCGGTGGGGAAGGTGAGGGGGCTGGTGTTGGTGTTGGTGTTGGTGTAGGTGTCAAGGTGGAACTGGGAGTTTGTGCTGCGCTAGAGCTGGACCCATCGCACCACAGCTGAAACCCGTATCGAACACAGCCTTCTGTGTGGTAGCCGCCTGAAAGATGTTAGGACGTTCAAGTATATATTACAGAGTATAACTTACCAGCACCATCATTCCCACAGTTTACATATGCTGCCTTGAATCTATTCTCGCATAAGTCCTGGCTCTCTGCAAAGGGATGAACCTGCTCCTCCGTACAGTCATCGACCCATGAAACGTAAAACCCGTAGTAAAGGCCGTCTAGAGACACATTAAAATAGTACGACGGAGAGATCGGCAATAAGGCGTGTGTAAGGATGTTTTGGCACATCTGGGTTGCGACAGTTGCAACGTGATCGCCATTGACTGGTATGAAACAGGGATATATCTTATGCTTCGCTTGGCATTGTAGGGGTCCTTCGTATGGTTGAGATGTTGGGGCGATACTGTAACGGCGGTCTCGCTTGAGTAAGTCGTCCTGGCAAACGATAGAGAGGGACCCTCAGTGGGCTGGGCTTCCGTAATTTCAGGTGGAGTTCCAACGGATGAGAGCGACGAGGGAAATGGCATGGATGGAGTTCCAGAAGTTCCAATGGACGAAGACAATGAAGAAAGTGACAAGGACGGAGTTGCGGGGGTTTCAATCCATGAGGACGACGAAGACGTCATGGAGGGAATTTCGGTAGGCTGAACTACCAGAATTGAAGTTGGAGTTCCAATAGACGAGGGCGGCGAAGGAAATAACAAAGAGGGCGAAGAAGAGAAGGATGACGATATTAGTGTGGACTGCGAAAGCGCCAAAGACAGTAGCGTAGTGCCAATGGAGAGGGATTCCATTGACGCACTTGACGTTGGACTTGCGCTCGGCGAGAATAAAGATACACTAGACGGCGCAGGCCATGAAGTGGCTGCACAGGCGAACTGTTTGGTGAATAATATCAGCATGTAACACCTCATTAGAGTACGAAGAGAATGCTCACCGCTCCAAAATCGAAAGCCGATGCGATTATGGTTCCCTTCGTCATAATGGGGATATCGGTGACGTTTAAAGAAGCGATGGCCGACTGGAGAGATAATGCTGCCAATTCTGTTGATGCCGCTGATGGTGTTGGTATTGATGTTTGGGGTATGTCCCGCTGGACCTTTGGAATGAAGAATGCTGGCTGACGGGGGCTTCTCCGTTGTGCTTTATTTGCACAGATCCTAGTAACGATAGAATTAGTTAAGACGCTCTTAGCAGCTAGACGCAATTAAAATACCCTTCAGGAGCTCGGTTATACAACGCAAGGATCGGCTCTGGTACAATAACGGAGGGATATTGAAGTGTCATGGCATCATTGCCCTGGAATCTTTGGCCCGGCTGATGCAAAGCTCGGGCATGATGCTTCAAATATTGTTTTATGCCCATAGAGGTGAATCTACCGCCGGGCTGTTGCGCTGTGACTGCGTCTAGTGACATAAAATAAGCAGCAAGACCGGATTGCTGAAAAGTTAGACGCTGCTCCGAGAGGATCAAGAAACAGATGTAAGGAGCTTTACTTACTACAACTCCGGCCGCAAAACTAGTGCCGCCACTAGGAAAGTAACCAAAAAATGGATTGTCAACCGCGGTAGCACATAGAACGTTGTATGGTGCATACAGGGTCAAATCACCCAAGGATCCACTTTGTGGTGTAGTATCGATCGCTAACGTGCCATCAAGATTGATACCACCAACAGTGATTAAGGCGTTGGTTGAGGAACCCCACTTCTGAGGAGTTGTTGAACCAAGAGTTTTCAAATTGTCGATAAACTTTGGATTGCCATCATTCCCAGCAGAGGTTACGATAGCGATGTCGAGAGTTTCGGCGAACGGGAGCATGGCTTCAAATACGGCAGATATTTCGTTGAAGTCAGTGTCATCGGGTGACACCCCTGATGAATATTATTAGCATCGTGCTGAGATGAAAAATCAGACACTCAATAAAGTTTTACTTACCAATACTCATATTGATCACCGACTTACCCTGACGGCCTTTTCTAATGATATCTGCCATGACAACGTTGAAAGCGTCGAGAAGAGCAGCAGCTCGTATATCTTGCATTACGTATTCAGAACCGGTGTACGCGGCGTTGTGAATCTTGACGAAGAAGAGGTCAGCTTTGGAAGCTACGCCACCTGTAACTCCAGCAGCTACACTTCCAACGCAGGTTCCGTGGCCCAGCTTTTGCCCAAGCAGTTCACGATCTCCCCCGTAATCTGTCATATCCTCCGGAGCGCGCATATTTATAGGAACGCTTGCTAAACTAAAATCATTAGGGACAACGTAACTCTGGACATCGCTATCTCTTTCGCCTCTACCAAATTCCTTACGCTGTCAGCAGCTCACTAGCTTAGAGGGAAAGCATCTAAATACAAACCTGATGTCTCTCAAAGTAACCGGAATCAAGGATATAGATAGTAGTGCCTTTCCCAAGCGACGGGTCAAAAATATATCTTTCCCCCAGTAGCTTTGCCTCGGCAGGTTCGTTTGGTACCGCGGGTGATTGTTGAGACACCATATACAGATATGATAATGGGAAATTAACATCGTCGGATTTCCGTTCAGTGAGATCGGGGTTGTCAGAATACGGTCTATCGGTTGCTGGTCCTGCGGCTCTGGGCTTTCGACTCGGTTGCTTACCTTGGGAAAGGGCAGCATGAAGCTGACGGTTTCCATCAGTGAGTCCATTAGGTTGGTCGTGAAGTACGAGTCGAATGAATGGATAGGCATTGGAATCTCTCAACTCTTTGGCCTTGGTAGACGTCATCCGGGTGTGGTAGTATTGAAATGCGAGTTCAGAATAAGGGCTCGGGTGAGACTTGTAGCCAGCATTATTATCCAGGTGCAAAGTGAAATTCAAGAACTCATCATATGAGGTTCCCTGCTTGGTGAGAATTGTGTAAAACTCCGGTGTAGCAGATGCCGACTGTGAAGACGATGTCGAAGAGCTCGACGTTGTAGAGGATGTCGTCGTCCCGGTGCTCTGGGTGCTTGACATACTCGTGGCTGATTCTTTCTTGGTGCTTTCGGCAACGGAATTGGATGGCGTACTAGTTGGATCCCCTTGACTGAATGCTTCGGATGGAGAGGTCAATACTGACGTCGGAGTTATTGCGTGAATGGAAGTCTTAGCTTGAGATATTCCTATCGATGCCGCAGATTCGGTCGTGGGTGAGTTAGAGTTATCCGAATTATCATCCTTCGGTTTTAGTTTAGAGAGTTCCTTAAGAAGGTTGTTATCGAGGGATATGGCACTCTTAGGCCTCGCAATGTTTGAATTAAGCGCGTCCTTGATTAAATTTTTAAGTTTGTCTTGAGGGACGCTACTTAAAATGCCAGAACCCGGTTTAAGGTCATTTATCAGGTTGCGCAGTCCGCCGATAGAGTTGCTCAAAGCGCGAGATTGGAGGTGAGATCCCTTTAGAATATTGGCAAGATCCGGTGTTCCAGTGAACTTATCTCTCAAAGATTCCAGGTCATGAGAGAAGTCGTTAGGAAACTCCGTGGGAAGGCCGTTCATTATAAATGCAAAATCGTTCACATCTAACGATTTATTAGTATCGTCCAGCCTTTAGGATAATTGTTGAATCAACACTAAAGCCGGAAATAAAGGTCAAGAGAAATTGCAATTCGTGCAAAAGAACAATCGAAGGATGTGGGATAAAATTAAATTTGGAACACTAACCGCTTTCGAGAGTACTCATTTTATTTAATACAGAGTCGTAGGCGAGGTCTGTTGCACCTTTAATAAAAGGCTCTGTCTCGGTACTAATATCTTCGATAGTTTTCGTTATAGCACCTGCCGTACTGATTAAGCACTTGATTGCTCCGAAGAGTCCATAACAATTCGAGTTCGGTTTCTGAGTTTTGCCTGGCATAGCGGAGATACTTCTATCTCCTCCACTAGAAGGAATGGTAGTTTCTTGAGAGATTGGAAGTTGAAGTGGGAATTCGTCTTTCCCAATTGAGATTCCTGTGGGAGACAAACCAATTGTCTTGATTTCATTTCCTGAAGGGTCGATTAGAGGTATGTCCATAGCGTAAGGTAAGACGATATAGGTCTGATCGTTAATTATAATATTTGCTTCCTTCGCTAATTCAGTAAACGATGTGTATAACGGTGTCGGATTAACCGTTAATGCGCCGCCGCCTGGAATGGTTACAGCTTGCGCAGCAGAGCCTGCAGTAGGAAGTATGACGGTGGTTGTGCCGATAACGATATTTAAGGGACCAATCACAATCGGTGGGCCACTGGCTTGTGTAATGGTTCTTGTTATGGTTTGGAATGGATATGTGTTCGATCCGATGACGATATCAGCTCCTGTTGGTGCTGGAGTTGTTTGCAGCAAGGTGGTGGGTGGCGCGGTTGCTGAGGTTGAAGTTGCAGCGTCAGAGCCGAGCGAGCTCTGATTGGTCAAAGTTTCGTTGGCAGCAGAACTGATTGGCGAATCAGTCTTCGATGACCTGAGAGCTGAATTGACCGAAGTTCCCGATGAGAATAGTACTGAATTTGAGCTTGTAGGTCCAATCCACATGGAAGATATTATACCGTCAGCACCAGTTGCTGCCCCGTCACGTTTCCAATCGATGCCCTGCCAATTCGAGAGGGTTAAAGTCGGAAACGGTTGAAGACCATTAGAAGGCTTAGGCGTGGACTGATTTGCATCAAATACGAAGAGCCGGTAGAGAAATAGAAGTAAACAGGTTCCCTACGATGGTGAGCTTTTGGTTGACATTTAGCAATGCAGTTGGCGTACAATGAAGACAGGTTCCAATGGCCAAAATCGATTCATAGGCATACTAAAGACTAAGACGCAAGACTGTAAATGGACGACTCAAGATGATAAGATTTAATGCTCAGCCGGGATCTCAGCTTATTCGAGACAAAAGGCGGGGTTGGATGAGCTGAACAGATATGCTGAAAGGAAGCTACAATAGCTGTTAAACGATAGATAAGTCTTGAGCGAAAGAGAGTATATAGCTAGAGGAAGTAGTTCGGTGTCAGTATCAATAGATATATATATAGCTCATGCTGTTGATGGTGGCTTTGAAAAGAACACCCTCGATTCAACAAGTATCTGAAACGGTGGTTTGGCATGTCAGTAGTGGTGTTTTGACATAGAGGTGTCTCCGAATTGCTTTTTTTATATGTATTTCGCCGCATATCTGTCCACTCAGTATGGGATACCATCCACCAGCAATTCAAAGCCATGTATGCGTCGCGCCAAGGTATCCCTTAGCCTCCTCCACCGTAGTTAAACCGTACGACTATCGATGGATTTCGTTTCAAGGCCCGATAGCTAACGCCGCAAGCGTTGGTACCTCACAATGATTGTTCAGATATGTCGAGGCACGCACAAGTGGAATGCGAAAGTACATTTGGCATGAAGAGAAAGGAAATATGAAACAGCGCTCAGCCCTATCGTCAGAGGCTGCGAAGGTTGTGGGAATGTCTTCGCATATCCCAACGCGCTAGGAGGAGGCTCAATGGAGTCGCGCCTCAGTTAAATAGAGAGAGTTCTCGGCGTATGGTAGAGCGGCTTGGCTTCAGGACAGCCTGGTGAGCACCCTGGTTGCTGGTTGTTCTTGGGCTGTTGAAACGATCCCGCATGCACGCAGCATCACGCGGTAATATTGTTATGATCGACAAACCAGAAACTGAACAGCACAAGTCCATGACTTTATATTGTAGTACGGTGAAGTACGATAATATCAGAGTTCGAGCATACGCTTCTTCGGCATCGCGTTCTAGACATAGGCGCAAGAATCGTTCAAAGGTTCGCACCAGTCCAGAACGCTGCCCACGTGCGGCGTGGCATCCCACCGTGGCGTAATGGCCACTCGCGCTGCGGATGATGTTTAGCACTTCTGAACTCTGCACGCATGCGGTGCCAGCCGCGCCACTACCCTGTTGTTAAGGCGATGGAGGGGTTTTCGAAGCCGCATCTCCCACAGATACTCCGGTAGAATCTCTTTCAAGAAGACGTAGCGGGGCTTCAGACCCTCTGCCTGTAACCATTACTGTGAAGTGTTGGGCGTTTTTTGATGATGATCTGGAGGATAAAGAGCGGAGGGCGCAGGCAAGGGCTTACCTCAGCAAGCTCAGACCAAGGCCTTGTCTGGTTACGAGACTATTGAGACACCAAAGGAGGATTAGTGATAGGACTGCTCCTTAACAGGTTGCTCCGTATATACCCTTGGCATTGGAGTTTGCATAAGAATACGCGGTGCCCGTACATGGAGAATCAAGTCCATTTTTCCTTCCGAAAGCCCACAGTTTTCATATTTAATTTTCACAATAGGCTAAATAGCTAATTTGCTAGAGCTGCTGCCGATTTGGCTAGCGACATCCAGTTCGTCGGGCTGAATTGAAATCCTTACGAGCTTTAGGATATATCTTCTTATTGGATGATAGCAAGCATGTCTCCTACGATCACTCAAGAAAGTCTCCTCGAAGCGTTCGACGATCTAAGATCTCGGAATATGATCCATTATTCGCCTCCGCGAAAGATACAAGTAGAACACAATGGCTTCCGGGTAAATGCAAAATTTCAACTGAGCCAGAAAACCGAACTAATATATGATACCCATTCAGTTCGAATTCTTCGTCACAGATTCAATCAAATTCAAAGCGAGCGCCGAACAAGAGCTGGCACCAATATCCGCACTCTCCACCTCGAACCCTTCCTTTTCCTCCCCAGACCTTCCAGCTGATAGACCAATTTGCTTCGGCCCAGGCAGCGATATAGCCTTCGAAGACCCCAAACTCCTTATTGCGGAAATAAACGAAACCCATCTCCTGGTTATAAATAAATTCTGCGTCTTTCGGCCACAATTACTGCTCTTGACTACGGACTCCTTCAGACGTCAACATCATCCTTTGGAGATTGTGGATTTTGCTGCAGTTTGTGACGTTTTGTCCAGCCTGGATTCGGGAACGGGAAAATATTTTGCCATTTTCAATTGTTGTTCCCAAGCGGGAGCCAGTAGGGAACACAAGCATCTTCAGATCCTACCGAGAGTGGGCGATTTCTTTCCCGACGATCGAGATTTCGATATGAAGAACATCCCATTCAAATATTTCCTACATTACTTGGAATTCCCATCCTCCACCCCTTCTTCACATACAAGTCCTTTATCCTCCGTGTTCACTGACCCAAAAGGTCCGCATTATCTTCAAGCTCTATACGATACTTTGCTGGGATATGCTAGATCTTCTTTAAGGATAGTTGGCGAAAAGGAAGCGATTTGCCCCCACAATGTGGTCCTGACCAAGGAATGGCTTCTGGTGATCCCTCGCCGAAGTAACAATTTCAAGGGCGTTACTGCGAATTCGGCGGGCATGGTGGGATCAGTGTGGTTGGCGAATGAAGATCAATTGGAGGGGTGGAAAATGGCTGGTATGACGGAGGTTCTTGCGGAACTTGGAGTTCCTGCAGAGTCGGATAATAGTTTCAATGGAGAAGATGGAGCAAAACTGCCAAAATAGACTTTACAAGAGCTCTCAAACACTAGCACTTCCGTGAATAGTCTTTTGTGCGCTTCAGTAATAAGATTTATTTTGATGTTGGCTAAGAAAATTAGACCTCATAATGGATTGGGTTGTATATTCTATAACCCAACCAAGTACCGATATCTACTGGATTATCCACTGGGTTGTCTAGTAAAGCTAGTTATTAGGCATTGCATCTTTAAGGTAGACTTTATGGTCGACTTTACAGTAGACACGGAGCTAGCTGCCAGTTGCTGGACCGAGAAAGCCTCTGGCGAGCCGCCACTGCCAGGCAGCTTCTGATTTGGCTCGTACTCTGACTCGTGCTTTGACTCGTGCTCTGGCTCGTGCTCTGGCTCGTACTCCGGCTCGTGCCCGAAGCTGGAGCCTTAGTTGAACAGTGCACAAGATAGTATACGAGCTGAAGCCGCACAAGTCAAAGATAGGTCCCAAATGCGTTAAGTAGGGCTTATACGGTTGGCTCCTCGAAAGCCAAAGGCTTTCCTACCCGGCTCTGCTTGTTAGCTGGCTTTGAACCATTGGAACGACTGTTTGACGACAGTTGAGTCTTGAGATCTTTGGATTGTTCAACTCCCTAGAGCTTTGGACGACTTTTTACATCAGGCTCTAGGGCTATTCCCGTTTAGGCAATTATACACCGATCGGTTGAACTTCGGAACCTGCGCTGTTTACGCCGCAGAGCTTCCAGCCCGATTTAGAACCCCCTCATGTAGAGCCCAATACAGAACTTCGAGAAATAACTGTCTACTATATATCTATTTTTAGTAAGATCTACTGGGTAGCCCAATGGGTATCCAAAAGACCCAATGGGTTTAATCCAATCGGGTTGGGTTGTAGTTTAGAACAACCCAACCCATTGTGATGTCTACCTTTTTCTTAGTCTCTCTCGCGAATACAATAGTTAACTAAATATAGCTAAGGTTATCGCTAGTATAGCTAGTAGAAGAGAATAAAAAGAACTAGTTATACTTATCAGGGTTAAAATTCTGTAGCTATATATCTTGTATATTCTTAAAAATTGCTTAATAAATACGGCCGGTAAAAGGGCCGATTTATCCCTATAGATAGCTAAGATTACACCTGTACAGGGGTGTTAGAAGTGTAACACCAAGAAATATCGCGATTTTATCGTGCTGGGCTGTTTGGGCGACGTTATATATTCCTTTATTTAATGTAGAAACTGATGATTTGGGCTTGTGGACGTTATTCTATGATGAAATACGTGTGCAAATGTCTGGTGTTGCAATTGGCTGCCTTGTTGCCTGAACGCCACGACTAGCTTCGCCTACTGTGGAACAAGGAAGACTTTTGAACTTATGAACCTACGAATGACCAGCCAGTTCAACACGGCGTAAGCAAGTAGAACAATCGACGCACTATTCCATGTCGTTGCGTTGTAACCAAATAAGTGTAGTCAAAGTAATAACAGGTTGAGTACGAAGAACTAGAATAAGATAGAGAACATCCACCCTTAAATATCCTAAAGGCTTTCACCAAGTTTGGTTCTACTCTGCCTGCACTGCTCTGCGGCTCCGGCCATGGATCACACAAATCAGTCATGTGATCCCCCCCTGGGTCCTTTGGCCACGCCTTTGTCCATTGCTGCCTTGCGAATCCTTGTAGAATCCTTCTCGGCTGGTTCCCGTCTTCCTTCAACTCCCTGGTCTGTCCAAGCCATTCAATACTCCTTAGCGGCTATCCTTTCTCTTCGTGTGGTTTCTTTGGTTGAGGCTGTAACATGAGGCTTTTATTTTGCAGCGCGAGTGAGGCTATCTCCGTTCCCGCTCGGGTGAGCGACCCGATCCGGTATGCTATTGTTTCAGCCCAAATCCTCCACTATTTTAAGCGAATCAAATACTACGGTGAATCGCGTGGCTCATCGAGGAGAAGACAGCGAAAGGAAGGGAACTGGAAATGGATGAGGCTTAATATTGTTCCGGAACAGTCACCAGCATATAACCCAGGGGGATGACATCGCTGCTTGCGGGTCCATTTCCTTCTCTTTTCACGCTAGCAATAGCTTAGATGCGCTGGGAAAGTATCTGCCCGATTACATTAAGAGAAAATGGCAGGAAACATTGAATTCTCACGCCTGGAAGCTTCATTTGCCAAAGAACAAGTCGTACCACGACAGAATTCGGTTGAAATGAAAGATGTCCAGCGCCATGCGCTGCCGGTAGATGCAGAGGCCAATGATCTTGACTTTGAATTCGATCTTGACAACAGCAAATACCCACTTGATGGCCTGAAATCGGTGCAAGATGTTTTCTCTGCAGTACAGTATCAAACTCACCTATCCAAAGAAAACAATTTCTCCACTAAAACAAAAATCGAATGCTTCGATGCGAGTGGGAAAAATGCAGGTATCAAAAAGTTCCAACCTGGCGTTCTAATCAATAGCGCTAACTCTCGTGTAAAGAATGGCTTACGTTGGACTCGCAAGGGATGCAAGATATTATACAAGTGTGCAAACATTCCGGAAGAACTGCACGTCGCTAATATACTAACACTTTCTAATCTAGAGCATCAGAAACTTATCCCAGCCTCCGATAATCCATTCTATACAACCGACTCCTCAAAATGGATTTATTGCTCAGCCTAAGCCGCGAAGACTACTTGTCTTGTATGTCTTGTCAATCAAAACAGCGGAACAATGCTAATTATTCAGCCTCATCCCGCTCATGCCAGAAAAAAATACCTCTTTCGGAAGTCGAATCACAATGAACCAATCAGATACTTCGGATCTATTCAGCGCGTTGGCTCTGAACCCACTGTTTCTGCTTAACCTTCTTGGCAGGCCCGACTATTGGGCGCCACAGATGCGTTGGGAGTGCGGTGAGGCTGGAAAGTTCACTTCTTGCGGTATGCTTGAGCTTTAATCATCTGTAATCTCTTGGTTGACATCACGACCAGACTTCTTCTGCCAGTATCCCAGATGGAACCTTCAAATGCAAGGAGCACCTCTTTCTCTGTACATGCGACATAGTGTCGCAGATAATCTCACGGCCTATGTAATTTCTCACAAGGACGGCGATTTCAGTATCCACGCATTGAGACAAATCCTCAGTATCTCCGCAAATACAGCTTCAATATCCGATATCACAATCTCAGACCCTTTCGATATCGCGGTGATCTTAAGCACATTGTCCTTCGAAGGATCGAAGTATCACGTCAAGCGATTTCAGCGCTTCATGTGGACACAGGTCAGGTCAAACCCCGCATCAGATCAGAGGCCCTGAATACTAAACCTCCCAGATCAATAAAGTCGACGACCACCTTGCCGGCCTCGAAAAAAATGATCGCACTCGGCTTGGTGAACTTACCAAGAAGCTCCAAATAATCTCCCAAAACGCTGATTCCCACCTCGCTAACGCAGACGTCTCTCTAATCACGGCCAATGCAATCCAGCAAGCACACACGCGCCTTCACGCCGCCATCTCCTCTCCATTGTTTCTCTATCACCGCGCCAACGATAGTATAGAATACGTCATTAAAAGCATGGAGAAGCAGAAGATTTGGTTTCTAAATTACAAGAATAGGAAGGACAGTGTGATGAATCTTGTTTACAATCTTGTGACGCAGCAGGATGCAGCGAATAATATAATACTTGCTAGTAGTATGAAGGAGGATAGTACAAGTATGAATGCGATTGCAGCGTTGACTATGGTATTTTTGCCAGGCACTTTTACGGCGGTAGGCATCTTATTTACACATGCAATTGGCGTTTTTCCTTTCTTGATCATTGCTGATTGTTTAAATTTGGTACAGACTATTCTCGGAGCTGGGATATTCTCAGTAGGGGCTAACGACAAAAAGATACATGTTAGCACTATATGGTGGATTTGGGTTGTTATATCGATTCCACTCACGATAATAGTTGCCATTTGCTGGCGATGGTACAAGGCTGTCAAGGAGAAAACGTCAGTTGTTGCGATTCCGAAGAAAGATATCGAGTCAGCATTTGTTGAGCAAAGCTGACTGGTGGATTCTTTCTTTGTCATAATATCACGTGCCCCATCGTATATGGCTTCGTCGCTGGCCAATCAAGACATTCTCAATCTTCCTTCCTACAGAGAATTCAACAGTTATGGGTTCAGAGCCCTTCCACTGCATATCATAGCAACAGGATCTATTAGTATTCTAACCACCACACTCTTCTCCCGTTCAACTCAAGTTTGAATTTCCTACTCATTGTATGGCTTTGTGTCAAACTCTGTATTCAAAAGCCGAAAGTTCAAGCCCAAAGTTCAAAGGTCCTGATGATTATTTCTATGAGAGGAGAGGCTATATATATACTCCAGTGGGGCACGTGTAACTTACCTAAGCGAATGTTGATTCGTGCATGTTCAATACTTCGCTCTTCCTGTTAACTTCTTGCAGTCGTTCTACTCGAGTCAGGTTAACTCTTGTCTATTAACCAAAATATCTTCGTTAACGACTCTAAGCTTTACCTGTATCCTTGATACACCTGCCGACTGGAGGACGTGGTTCTTAGTCGTCAAAAACGGGTGAAGGAACTTCGATGTGGGCTTTCGTTTATCCTTCGGTTGGTCCTGCTCCTAGACAGCAGCGCACTTCTGTATGGCCTGAACCGAGAGACGTCAAAGCTGAGATAACTTACCTCACTTAGTTCAATGCGAACGGGTAGAGGCTCTACCCTAACTTACTAGCTTCCTACAAAGCAGAGCTAGCTTGTTGAAAAAAAGCTTAGGTGCCTCTAAGATTCGCAAATTTATCCTTAATACAGTTGCTAGACGGAACCTCATCTTTATATAAGACTGCTTAACTTCGTACTAGATACTTTAAGAGTTAATGACACGTTTTGCCCCCTACGAATCAAATGTAAGGATCCAAGCACTATGCCGCTCGACCATCCCAAACTAACCAAAATATTAGCTAATATCAAACCAACCACTAGATACGCCGTGTAGACCAATGCTTATACCCTAAAATTATCCCCCTTCTTAATAGCGTATGCGCCAGGCGTTAGAAAAGAATATTGATAACCAAGATCTCTATCAGTCTTTATACTAGCTGATGAGGTGAAGAAGCACTGATGTACTGTTGGATTAAATTCTGCAGCTAAGACTTCTAGATTCCGCCAGTAACGGCTCGATAGATAAGGCATGGTAAGAGGGAAGCTCCGTCAGCGCTGATATATCTATGAGTGGTGATGCATTTATGAAACCTAGTTTGATTCAGCCTCAGCCTAAATCCTAATTACTCTGCGTTAAACCTAAATAGGACACCAGTCTGACATCTGCTGTCCAGGAGCACTGTACACTACTCTGTACCTGAGATAATTCAGTACGATTTATCACGTAAAAAATTTTTGGACGTGGCAGTAATATTCGCTTCTTCGCCGGTTTTTAAATTAGTTCAAATCTTTAAGAGCCGAATTGATTGGGTCTACATTGGTGGAGATGATATTCTATTGCTGGATGACGTGGCCTAGTGGCGTTTCACCAAGCCATGGCCGGGCTTTTAGTTATACTGGTCAAGAAGTGTGCTCGGTTCCAAGGCAAGGTCCACTAATGTCCCTCCCTGTGTGGCGAGAATCCCTGCGTGAGACTTCGCCAGTGTTTTCCAACATAACAAAACCAACAACAAGCTCGAAGCATAGGTATTCTCAGAATAGCAGCCTTAAATCATAAACTATGTTCGATTTTAGTATCGGCTGGATATAGCTCCTGCTTATCGTGCAATACCAGCATTTACCTTGAGCGCAGCAGCATGAGACCGTCACTCCGGACAGCCTCGGAATCACTAGAAAGTTGGCGTATCCTACCGAAGGCATATAAACTTGGAGATAGATATATAGAGATTCTAATCCGAGTGAGGCGATAAAATTTTCGAACTAATCGTATTGCTGTAGTGGCAAAATTTCTGTCGACTAGAACTAAATCGCCGACTATACTATACAATCGAAAGCAGCTTAGCCGTAATTTTCTTCTACTAACGCTAGATATCCGAATTTCTAGCGCGACTCGGGCCGGGCCGTAAGGGTCAGTGCTTGCATGACTTTTCATCTCCACTTTGAGAGTTTCTCGACAGTATACAGCCGATATTTCTACCCGACCAAGGATAATTCATCTGTTATTCACAAAACATCGCACTTAAGGACTGAGAGAAAAGGCTCATTGCCATGAGCTCATTCCAATACGAGCCACTTGATACTTCGAGTAGTCAGATACGGCTTGTCCAAGTCTCGAGTACTACTGGCGTTGCAATTAGATGCGCTATTGAAACGTTTGACCTCGACACCTACCCCGAGTACGAGGCACTCTCCTACACATGGGGGCCACCTCCACCCACTAGGACCATTTTTCTGAACGGGCAACAGTTTCATGTCAGGGAAAACCTATGGTGCTTTCTGGATCATGTTGCAAGGAACTCAATCGCTTCTCTTGCCGGTGTTGAATTTGAGCCTAGATATCTTTGGATAGACCAGCTTTCAATTGATCAATCATCCACAGCCGAGAAGTCTCATCAGGTGCGGCAAATGGCACAGATTTTCAAGCAGGCGAGGCGTGTGGTTGCCTGGCTAGGGGAGGAAGAAGCCGGCAGCGATGCTGCCATGCAGCTGATAGGGCGTGCTGTTGGTGTATGCCAGGAATATTTCCGGGGAGATTCCGAGGAGTACGAAGTCAGACCTGAGATTCTAAGCAACAACACCGCCTTCTTTCAACAACTCTACAGCAACATCGAACCGCTCAAGCGGTTATTCCGACGACGGTATTGGACCAGGCTTTGGATCGTACAAGAGCTCATTCTCGCGCAAGACCTGATAATAGCTTGCGGCAACTGCGCTGTACCTTTCGTCGGTGTCCGTATGGTGGACGCGTCGCTATATTTGCTGGACCAGAGAAGCTTCGACGTCGACGCTCACGGCTTGCTCGATCTATTCCCTGATCAGGTGCGCTTCCTTGTGATATGGACACAAGACTCCCCACGACAACGTCGGTCGCCCGAAATGGTTCCCGAAGTCTTCATGGTTTACTCTGGTATGGAGTGCGAAAATCCAAAGGATAAGGTGTATGCTTTATCGGCTATTGTGGAAGGTCGGTTGGACATTACGGTCGATTATTCAAGACCAGCAAGCTGGGTCTACTGGGACGTTATGAATGTCATGAAAGGCTTGAATATGGGCGCGCATTGCCACAGGTATTGGGTAATTCAACTCGGACTGACGATGGGCGTAACGGGAAATGAACCTAATGCTCCAAGCCCCGGAATCTCCTCCGGTGACGCCGGCTGCGGTTGGCTCGCTTTATTTGACAATCTTCCGCCAACAGAGGTGTTCGCCAATGCCCATCTCTATTCGAAACGAACTTACTGACCTGCCCCTTGCTATAGCGCACAAGAAGAACCATCGTGCAGGATAGGTATTACTATATATATATAGCCTCTTCTATCATCAAATAATAGACAAGGCACTCAAGACGTTCATTAAAAGACACTCCATTCCTTCCTTCCAAAAAGCCCGACAAGACTTGAATAAGCGAAGTCCTATTCTGGTCAGGCTGAACTCGCCGGTGTTGCTGCGTTTTAAAAGATGCATTTTTCAAGCGTTTCAAAGAACACATTCTTGGATCGAATTTAACAGAACTTCAGCTAAAGGGAATGCGAAGACAGGCATGAACACATTTAGGTAACAACAACGTATGGACTCGGGGGCAGTGCAAAGAAGCTCAACTTTGGGTCTGTGGTGTATGATGGCGCTCCGGTATTCGGGCTTTGCTGCCTGCGGAGCAACAATACAGCCCTGATATTTATTTCGGAAATATTTCAACAGCACCCCTGTAGAGAGCTAATGCGATTTAGGCATGGTATAAGCCAGGGACAGCATGGTCCGTGCGGAGAGAAAGGGTAAAGCGCAAAAAAAGCCGAAACCGATTTTACAAACGTCCCTCCCCACATTACCGGACACTCGCCGTGACTGGACACTACTAATAGTTTCCACTATAATAAAACCAATAACGATCTTAAAGCATAGATATTCTCGGAATAGTATTTTTAGAATATAAGATTATATTTATCTTTAATTTCTTTCGTCTATAGCTTTTAGTTACCGTATAATACCGTAATATACCTTAAGCGCAGTAAAAGAGTGTCACTTTAATAGTCTCGGGCCCCCTTGAATGTTGGTATATTAGGCTTAAAAATCAATCAGCCGTAGAAAGCCATAATAACATGATATCCCAAGCGAATCAGCCGGATCTTGAATGTAACTGTGGTGCTGCATTGACTCGACGCTCATTAGCTGGATTCGACAGAAAAGGTTCCCACGCACTAAGGCCGAAAGCAGCCTAGCTGTAATTTACTGCTAATTAATACGAGAGAAATCGGTACCATTGACTTCACTAAATCTATAATATCGCTCTGTATCCTTCACCTAGTCCTCATAGTTAGATTTTGTGCGAGATCAATCTACATATGATAATCACTTATATATGTGTGCCTCAATAAGTATTATATTTATGGGTTAAGTTAATATAGACCGAAGAAGAAAGAATAATTGCAATTATTATTCATTATTAAGTTTGATTTTCTATTCCTAAATTAGTGAAACTGACGAGACCACTGGATAAGTAAGTTATTTTTATTCATATTTGTTTAGCAGTCTCTACCGGAATATATATCACGTGTAATATATCTATTCATGTGCCAAGCCGGACTTTAGAAGGCTTTTCTTCGGCGAATCTGACAAACTCGGAAATTGGGAATTTGTACAGACCAAAATAAGGCTACATTTTTGTCGCATGCATTTCTACTGACTTAATTCCTCAACTTTACTTGATTCTTGTTAAAGATTTTACCTATCGGATTAAGGGCGCTAGTATACATTTTTCTTCGCGAAAGCGGGTTAACACGTCGAGGCAATATGCCTAATAAGTGGAAGTTTATGCTAAGAGCCGTTCAGCGTAGAGCCTCGCGTATCTCGAAAGTAGAGTGGGACAAGCACAAAGAGGAGATCATCAGACAATATAAGTCTGAAAGTCTGAAGTATACTATTGAGTGGATGGCTAAAACCCACAACTTCCAAGCTTCGTAAGGATTACTAGCTCCAATTTTATATTCAAAGCTGACATAAAAGCCGTAAGCAATACGAGCACCAGCTAAAGAGGTGGAAGGTGACAAAGTATGTTCATAGAGATAAAGGTGTTCCAAATTCAGAGGAATTCTTGCCACAAAAAGCACCAAAAGTAGAGGACGAAGGGAAGGATAGAGAACCCGAAAAGGCATTGTCTTTAGCGAAGATTCAAGACGGCACCGCCGAAACTGCATTGTCTTGTAGTCGTCGATCTATTGAATTTGCCATCGAGGATGTCGCCCTCGGGTACTTGAGCTACGAGGGAAACAAGCCGGCTTCTCTAAGAGTTATCGAGCCACTGATCGAGCCAAATGCCGACATTTTTTCCCTAACAGACCCCACGGCCTTAACCGAGAACTCAACTCCCCAGTTTAAACCCATCCAAGATCCACCATATCCAAAAGGAGACGACCACAGGCTAAACAAGACGGGGAGCAGCCATAAAATGTCGAAGGCACCACCTCCAATAGATCCAACTCTGTCTACGTCATCATCGCCACAAACGCATCAGTTCATAAAGTTCGCCCGACGCATTAATAGGAAACAACATAACGCAAGTTCAGATTCACTTCCATTTGGGACTATAAAATCAAAGATGCCTTATCAGCGGAAAAACTATTCCACAAGTCAAAAGAAGTCAATTGATTCGCTCTCTGATGCAGTCAGCTCCCTTAACCTTGGTTCACGACGCTCATCTGCAAGCGTAATCCATGCTAATGACGGAGCTTATCATTTTGCCATTGATGAAGACTACAATGGTTACAGCAGTAGTTACGGTGGCTACAGCAATGGTGGTGACGGCGGTTATAGTGGTGGCGGCGGTTATAGTGGTGACGGCAGCGGCGGTGGTGACAGCGGCGGTTGTGGTGGTGACGGCGGTTATGGTGGTGACGGCGGTTATAGTGGTGGCGGCGGTTATAGTGGTGGCAGCGGTTATAGTGGTAGCGGCAGTTATAGTGGTGGCGGCAGTCATAGTGGTGGCGGCAGTTATAGTGGTGGCGGCAGTCATAGTGGTGGCGGCAGTCATAGTGGTAGCGGCAGTTATAGTGGTGGCAGCGGTTATAGTGGTGACGGCAGCGGCAGTGGTAACAGCAGCAGTAGTGGTGGCCTTGAAACTATCTCAGAATAACTATCTCGTATTATTAAGTATATTGAATCATCCCTGATCTAGGCCTCCCTTTGCTTCGGATAATCTCACCGCCTGAATACTGCTGCATGGTGATTATGCTGGCAGTGGTTAAGTCCATCTATTCGTAGTTAAGTCAACACAAGAAGCAAGCTAAAAGAATCTTAATTAGACTCTAAAGCTACTATCATATTTAATATTCAAAGCAATTTGATCCACAGTGAGGTTGAGTAGGTTAGTAAGGCAATTAGCTGGAGTCGAGCGGGTATTTCTATGAGTTTGGTTGGTTGGTTGAATTCTTGCCGTCTCTAGAGCCCATCAGGGCACGGGCGTGTTGGCCTGAGGCCCCAAACCTCCTAGTCCTAACTAGGAGGCGTTTGTTTATATACAGAGGTTACAGCCAGAGATTATCTCCCTCTCTCCCTCCCTTTCTCTCTCCCTCTCCCTCTCGCTCTCGCTCTCCCCTCCCTCTCTGGCTGCTCGTCTTGTATAAAGGAAATGACCAATAGTGCTGCGGGCCAAACAGGGAGCTAGATCTAAGCTAACCACTCCTTTTTGCCTGTGAATGCTGTACCTATGTCTCACCCTCAGTGAAGAGAATCGACCGCAGTGTCCTCTCATGCATTCCACAGTCTTTGTTGAAAAGACTGCGGCACTGAGATCCAATGTGACCAAGAGTGCTGATGTGAAAAGGTTTAAGTGACCCGAGTGTGCGAAAGAGTGTGAGGATCTCATGAGACGCGGTTATCAACAGTGGGCTCTAAACACGCGATAAATCGCCTATTTAAGGGCTCAATCGTTATTTATAACGCCTAGGAGATGCTATTATTGATATGTGAACCAAAAGTGCTTGATTTCCGAAGATATGAGATATCGCGTTGTGAATGTTTTTCGGGTATTTCTATGAGTCATGGTCAACCTGCGACCTATGCCTTAAGGCCTAGCGCTGCACCATCAGAACTCGGGCATCAATGTTCCTTACCACTAAATTACAGCTAGGCTGCTTTCGGCGATGGCGGTTGTGAGCCGCATTTTATCGATCGCAGCTGATGAGCGTCAAGGCACCACAGAAGCACAATTACTTTCAGGAACTGCTTAACTTGCTCGGAATAGAATCTTTATATACCATACAATACACTGGCAGGTTTTTAAGCGGAATGTACAAACTTTTCGGAAATTGAGAAACTGCTAGAATAACACTCTTATATAACGTGCCACCCCAGGAAGCGAGACACCCCAGGAAGCGAGACATACGCGTCTGTACGCGCTCTTCTTCTTTCCCTACCAAATTACACCCAAATTGAAAATTTTCGGCACAAATCAGCATGCCCCTTCCTAAACCAAGCTCTCGTGAAGCTGAAGCTTCTATACAAAAAGCTATACGAGACGTCGAATTGGGCGTTAAGCCGTCAATTTGCAAAGCATCCGACGTTCGTAAATTACCGCCATCTACCGTTGTATATTGCCTTGCTGGGCGTCTCCCTCAATACCTAGCCTATAAAACTCTACTGCATGCTTATTAGGAGGATCAAATTATCAAATAGATACA
>KV745309.1:0-25003 GCA_001692735.1 Lepidopterella palustris CBS 459.81
CCGCTGCTGGGGCGTTGACATCTGCACCGGCTGTGAGAAGGACTTGAACCAGTTCGATGTTGCCCGTCTTAGCTGCCGCTTGGAGGGCGGTCCTTTCATATTCATCCGCTGCTGGGGCGTTGACATCCGCACCGGCTGCGAGAAGAATTTGAACCAGTTCGATGTTGCCCGCATCAGCTGCCACTTGGAGGGTGGTCCTTCCATATTTATCCGCTGTTGGGGCGTTGACATCTGCACCGGCTGTAAGAAGGACCTGAACCATCTCGATGTCATTCGTCTCAGCTGCTGCTTGGAGGGCGGTCTTTCCTCCACTATACGCTGCTAGGACGTTGACATCTGCACCGGCTGCGAGAAGGACCTGAACTATCTCGATGTGATTCATCTCAGCTGCTGCTTGGAGGGCGGTCCTTCCATATTCATCCGCAGCTGGGGCGTTGACATCTGCACCGGCTGCGAGAAGGACCTGAACCATCTCGATGTCATTCGTCTCAGCTGCTGCTTGGAGGGCGGTCCTTCCATTATCATCCGCTGCTGGGGCGTTGACATCTGCACCGGCTGCGAGAAGGACCTGAACCATCTCGATGTCATTCATCTCAGCTGCTGCTTGGAGGGCGGTCCTTCCATATTCATCCGCAGCTGGGGCGTTGACATCTGCACCGGCTGCGAGAAGGACTTGAACCAGTTCGATATCATTCGTCTCAGCTGCTGCTTGGAGGGCGGTCCTTCCATTACTATACGCTGCTAGGGCGTTGACATCTGCACCGGCTGCGAGAAGAATTTGAACCAGTTCGATGTTGCCCGCATCAGCTGCCTCTTGGAGGGCGGTCCTTCCATATTCATCCGCTGCTGGGGCGTTGACATCTGCACCGGCTGCAAGAAGGACTTCAACCATCTCGATTTTGCCCTTTCCGGAAACATACTGAAGAGCGGTTCGTCCCAATAACTGCAAGTTAGGGTCTAATCCTGCACTAAGACACTCCTGCATAACACTAGAATATCCAGATTGCGTTGCGCTGAGGAAAAGTTTTTCTGCAAACGCTTCAACTGTCGGATTCCTTGCTAATAGTAGAGATCTAAGGAGCTGCTGATTTCTCTTCTCTTGGAAAAATTCGGTCATTAAGGTGGCTCCTTCACCGATCAACATATTGTTGGTCGCCAAATATACTGCCAGGCTGAGAAATTGGACGTTTCCGTCCAGCTTGATGAGCCCACACATTTTTTCAGTGCTTGCTGTCAGTTCGCCATCGAAATGCTCCGGGACTATGGCGCGAAGACGATTCTGGACGTGCTGGAGGGTGTTCCATTGACTTTCAGGAGTTAGAGTGGTAGCCCAGGTTGCTAGAACTGAAACCATGTCTTCTGGTACTGTGGGAATTGAATCTAACATCCGAATACCTGTGCGTCTTAACGGAACTGTGTTGCTAGTGGAAGATTTGACCAGGTTGGCAGCAACAGCGGCTAGATCTGGATAAGGACTAACTAATATAATATTAGTTGTAATATGCGAAATACTAACAGAAGTAGTTTACGCGCCTTTAGACTCAATCATGGTTTGGAACCGGAACCAAGGGAGATTGTATAACAAATAATTATTGGCATGTAAGGGCGGGGGAGTATAAACGCAGATTCCTTCTGGTGTCTTTGGGCTTGGCGCTGCGAAACTATAAGCATTCTGAATCCAGTGTCGGAAAGGTTTAAAAGAAAGGATTACCGTGAAATCCATGCCGAAATGCTGCCTCATAACCATATCGCGACAACTCCTTTTTCAACTTCTTCATTGGAATAACTTCATCGCCGATCTTCACCTTGCTCTCTTCACCGTCTCTCTTTCTCTTTGTAACCTTAATCGCGATAGCCTCCCAGATGTCTTTCTTCTTATATTTTTGAAACCCCCACTTCTTAAGGCGTCTCTCATACTGGGCTTTCCTTGATGTATTATTAGCCGATATCGAGATTGAAGACTTGAACGGGAGTTTCTTACGTGGCGTTAAACCCGTATTTAGTCAGCATTTCCTGTATCACACCGCTGGGTCCTTGAAGTTTTCTATTCTCGGTAAGGTACAGAAACCGAATAGTAGCCTGGTGCGAATTCCAGTCATTTTCGGTAAGGTTGGTAGGCATGATGAATGACGCACAGCGCGAAGATAAGAAGCCTGGCGTGAAGCAGATACAGATTTCGGTTCACCATGGATTTCTCGTGGGTGAGAACGAGTATTTGTATCCTCGCCCAGTCAGTGGCGTCCCAATGAAGTTGTGGTCGCTGCGCCTCATTCTTGTCTTAACTGCAACGCGATTGGCTTATGCCAGAATCTTTTCGCGTCCCAGCCCTTTCCATCCATAGGCTGTTCCCAAAATCTGCGACAATGCGGGCCATATTAACCTGCACCATCTTTCTTTTGCCAAAATCTTCCTGCATCACCTAGTACAAGCGAGTATTCTTCCTATTCGTCGCTTCCAGAATCTTTTTGTGCCGTTTCTTACTCTCCTTACTACCCACGATCGGGATACTGTCCAGGCCACTAAACATTGGTGATTCCCAAAACCTGCGAGCAATCAGCCTAGCATGGGTCCTTATTGTCTTCTCTGCGCCTCGATAGCTTAAATTAATGATTTGGTCGTGTCCTGACCAGGAACGCGCGCCAAAATCCTTATAACACAGACATAAATTATATTCCTTCCCAACTACAACAACGGAGATAAAATTCTCTTCAGCTGCCGAACTCATAAACACTCTTGATCACCGAGCCGCATTGCCAAGATGGTATTGTCTGTAGAAGCCATCGTCGCTATCGTCACCCTCGTCGTTACGTGCCCTCCATCGCTCTTCATCATCTGGAAAGTGTATCGTCGCCGCATTCATCGCCAGATGAGAACCGGTAGGCCTTTCTGAAGCAGTGGAATCATTTTAGCCATGTTGACTTTCTTTGGCACCAAAGAATCAGACACAGCGTATCAACCTGACGTTCTTCGTGCCGCCAGCCTCCTGTCTCCGCGCGGCCACCTCATACACTTCCTGTCCACGGAGCAGAGGCTGGAGGCTAGAGTTATATCCTTTCATGGTCAGTTCTGTACCTTCTCGTGCCGGATGATATGTTTCTTTCTTGGAATGCTAATCGACAAGTGCGACAGGCACGACCCCGGCAATCGCTATGGACGATTACGTGTAACCCTCATGGCCATTGACGAGAAATGATCATCAAATGTGCCAATGGACGTATAGGACAACAATGTTGGCATGCAACTGCTCGAAGGGAGAATTTTCGCGTTGGAAAAAGAATTTGCAGTCCGATAGATTTGGGGAGGTTCAGTCCATGCCGAGCCACGCTAAATAGCATGGCCAATCTGGGGTCGAAGTTTCGGGAATCAAGGACAATTGAAGGAGGCGGAAGAGCTGGAGCTGGATGTGCTAGTAATGGAGATAAAAAAGCGGGTTTTGGGTAAAATTATCTAGGCTTGCTAAGTATTAGCATAAATAATTTGGCATGGACCTAGAAATACAACAATCATGACAAGAAGAACTCGCGAACTAATACCCAAAGTTGTTTGAATAAGCAAGCGCGAAAAAAAATAGCAATTCTAACCAACGTATTCGACAGACGAGTGTCGCATACAAACGAATGTTGCACCCCAACCCAAAAAAAAAAGGAAAAAAAAAAAAGAAAAAGGAAAAAAGAAGAAAGAAAAAAAAGTCCCTCCCTTTCCACGTTCAGCGCCAAATCTCGAGAGACAAAGCACGAAGGCAAATATCTGCAGCAGCAGTAGCATTCATATACAGTCCAACGCCATGCAGTGTCCCCAAAAATCCTTTCCCGACGAAAGCCAAGGCCGTCCTTCCCGGCCGCGAAAAAAAAAAAAATGACACCGGTAATTATCGGATCCGGCAAGAAACTTTCAAGCTCAAGTTCACGCCTCACTTTTGCGTCCCGAAATCGAAAGCGGTAAACGATGAATGAACCATCTCCACCCGTTCGCGCCCCCAAAATGAAAATGCAGACATTACTCAGTTCAACTATTAGGCCTTTATAAAATCCCATCGGCCACGCAGGGACTTGCGCACCATGAATGCGAGCGAGCGTTGCAGGAAATTCGCGACATGTTTCCTTGCAATAATTAGACAAAGGCGACGATGTTGGTTTTTGTGTCGGCTGGGGGCGTTTTCAGCTCTGGCCACGCCACGTTGCTGCGACGCATTTGGTATGTTACAGTATCTAGATGGGGGAGGGGTAATCGGCTCCTTTCAATCGACGTGCGGTTCCATGATGTTTGCGTCAGTTTCTAGCTGATTCAAACTCTTCACCATTATGTGGGCTTTACTGAACGATCCCGTACGGCGTTGGGCGGAGGATGCCAGCTTCTGAATAGGCGTCCTGTCGGTTGGTCGGTTGGTCGTGTTGTACCTACGCCCCGTGGAAAAGTACGGGTGTTCGAGCGGGAAAAGAGACGGGGCTGTGCGGCCGGTCCACGGCTGGATTGATTACGTGTGACGGATTTCTGGAATGCTGTCTTCCTCGTATCGATTCCGAGGCTCTCTCGACGATGTAATGAATTCTGGAAACGAGCGTCTACGGAGTTCTAAGCCCGGTCATTTCGACACCAACTTCATTATATAACCAGTGTAATAACCATAACTCAGTATCTATATTGGGAGCTTATACTAATATTGAAAAAAAAAGGGAAAAATCAAACCATCTATCTATGGTCAATAGAAAGCGCCGGGAGAGTTATACAGTCTAAGAGGAGGTGGTCTTGAAAATTACAAGAAAACGTCAAACTTCGTGGCTTGGAAATCATTGCCGCGCCTCAACCTCCTTGAGCACAATCTTGCTTAAGCTGGCCACGGTGGTGGTCTTGCTCAGAAGCTGCAAAAATGGTATATCCACCTTGAACGTCTGGTAAAACCACGCCCGGAACTCCGCGGCGATCATACTGTCCATTCCATACGAATCAAGAGGCTTGAAGATGTCAACCTTGTCGGCAGTAATGAGCACCAAATCACCAAATCGCTTTGCGACATGCGCCGTGATGGCATCCGACAAAGAGACCCCGGACTCTCTGGCTTTGGTAATTTCGGCGGGTAGGTCACCGTCCTGGGTAATCGCGCCCTCCTCTTGGTTGTGAAGAGCCCGTGCCAGCACCGCCGCCCTCGAGCCTTTGAACAAGGGGCTACTGTCACTAAACCCTTTCTTGCGAAGTTCAAGTACCCCAAAAGGTTCCAGGCCTGTTAGGATGTGTGCCCCAGCACCAATATCGTAGCAGTGTGGAATTTTAATCGACCTGGACAGACTGATGTCAATTATGGCGAGCATTTCATTTTCGTTGATTTGCTGAATCCCCTTGCGTAGAAGAAGAGACTCGATCTCCGGGTTGTCGTGAAGGTAACCAACCTCGGAGATCATACCAAGACCGACCGAAGTGGCTGGCAGACCCAAGGATCGCCGATAACCTGGAGGCACACTGTTAGTTACCATTGACCGATAGCATTATCATGGAACAACCTACGGGCAAAATTGTCAAGGAAGTAATTAGCAGCGCAGTAGTTCGACTCGGTAGCTGTACCAACGCTTCCCGAAATCGAACTCGTCAGCAAGAAGAAGTCCAGATCCTTATCGTTGCCCTTGAGAGAATTGTGGATGTTCCAGGTTCCTTGGACCTTGGGATCAACTCCGGTATGCCAGTATTTGTTTGGCATGGAGCTGAAGAGAGCGTGCTATGTCATGTCAGACAAACTGGTCACAGCAGGACAAAGGATAATAATTACGTTCAAACCCATCGCAGCCTGTACAACACCACCAATAGGTGCGTCAGCTTGTTTAACCAACTCCTGGATGTCGCTCACAGAACAAACATCGCCGCGAACCACTTTGCATTCGGCACCAAGTTTGGTCAGATCTTCAACCAGTCGTCGGGCAGGCGTTTTATCGAGAGCTGAGCGACCGAGGAATACGAATTTGCGTGCCCCTCTTTCAAGCATCCATTTGGTCAGGCTGCGACCGAGTCCCCCCAAGCAGCCGATCATGAGATAGCTCTTGGTTTTATAGAATTTCATAGTGTACCTAAATGGCTCAACTTTGAGGATGGACTCGGGGCGCTCCATGTTTATGGTAATCTGCGGTCAAGTTAGATACTCGACCATGCATTGTCACTCAATCAAAGCCTACCTTTCCCATTCTGTTTCTGGAGCTGAATTTTCTAAAGGCATTCGGCAAGTCCTGAATATCGAATACTTCCAACGGGAATTCTACGATTTTCTTCTGACGATACAAGCTCAAGACCTGTCCAAGCAGGCTCGACCAGATCCTGTTATGTGCCGGATTGCTCGAGCTATAGAGCTCGCTCAGGTCGAAAGCGATAAATGATGCATTCTTCAGGAATTGGTCCATCGGCAGACGGCCCGCATCTGTCAAATCCCTCTTGCCAATTTCGATGAAGCGGCCAAACGAGCCACAGCATCGCCAGCTCGCATGGAGAAGGTCACCCGTCAAGGAGTTCAGGACCACATCTACGCCACGGCCATTTGTAGCTTCCATCAGGCTAGTTTCAAAAGAGGTATCGCGGGAAGTGAACACATTTTCTGGTTTGACACCGAATGTCTTCACAAGAAACTCTTTCTTGTCGTCCGTGGATACGGTAGTGAAGACCTCGGCACCGGCTAGTTGTGCCAGTTGGATTGCAGCAATGCCAACTCCACCAGCACCGGAGTGGATGAGAACACTCTCTCCAGGTTGGATGTTTGCCTTTGTGTGTAAAGCATAGAAAGCCGTGCCATAGACTAATGGGAGTGTGCACATGACATTGAAATCCTCATCTTCTTGAAGCTTCTGGCAAGCCCAGGTCGGAACAATCTCTGAGGTCTTGAAGAAGCCTGGTGCCATGACAACGACGCGATCGCCAATGGCCAGATCAGTAACTCCGGAGCCGATTTGCTCCACGACACCACAGAACTCAAGTGTGCAACAGGCGTTTTTCGTGTCGAGCTTGCCGCCGAGGGCATAAAAATCCTTTGCATTTAACCCGACCGCCTTGACTCCAACCTGTACTTGATCGGTACCAAGCTCTGGCAGGCCAATCTGTTTGAAGAAAATAGTGTCAAATTGGCCTGGGTTTTTGATTGAAATCTGCGCCGGTTGGGCCTCAATCAAGGGCAATTCCACTGTTTCAGCGCCTTGGTTTTGCCGGAAGGCTTCGTTGAGGTGATCGTCTGGAATGAAACGGCTGATATGGACGATACCATCTCGCTCAATGTATTCAAAGTCAGGCAAAGTCGCAGGATTTCGTTTGAAAACCGATACAACATTGCGAACTGTCCGATGCATATTTCTGTCAATGTTATCAACATCGTAGGCGAAGAATCTGAGAGAAGGCTGCTCCATCATAACAGCTCGAGACAACCCGAAAGCGAGACTGTGGTCGGGTTTCTGGCCATGTAGGAGGTTACCGGCAGTGATCCAGACCAAGTTCGAAGCATTGTGTGTGAGTACCTTGACGCGGCTCATCTCCAGATCCGACATGGTCGCCAGCAAGGCACTCTGTGATTCGAGAAGCGAGAAAACAGTTGTTCCAGGTGGAACCGTTTCCGTTGAAACATCATCAAATGAGACGCGTTTAGCATTTTGCCCGGTGATGGTTTTGACTTCCTGGACTATTGCATCTCCAAGAGCCGACAGAGCATGTTCAACGACAATAATGGATCCGTCATTGATGGCGATATCGACTCCATCATCTTCCAGGCGATGTGCGAGGGTAACGTAACCGTTTGTGCTATTCATCTGTGCCTCAATCGCAGTCAAGCCTGCATCCCGGAAAGAAATGGCCCCAGGGGACTGAGATAAGGCCAAGATAATTCCTCCGGAGAAAAGGAGTCCCTTCAGTTCTTTCTGGCGTGTCTCAAGGTAGAGGCGCGAAGTACCAAGGTCAGAGAGAATAACAAGGTCGAATTCCGGGTCCCAGGGGAGAACCTCTTCCTTTTTTGCCTCGCCGGTCTTGATATCCACTTTGGATCCAAAAAGTCTGCCGCTTTCATCAATTCTTCCGGTCGTGTAGGACAGCAGCCTCGCGAACGCAGTGTCCACCAGAAGCACGTCAAGGGCAGCTTTTGTGCTTTCGGGAGCGCCATTTCCAAGCTCTAGTATTCGGAGGTACGGGTTTCTATGACTGATGAGGCTGAGACATGCAGCGAGTTCCAGTGACCCTTCACCGTGAAGATTGGCACCCGATTCAGCGGTGACAGAGTGTAGATATTTTGTGAAATCCTCGGCCGTCATCAATCCTGGACTCACGTCCGGTTTCCACAAGACTCGTAGCATGGGGTGGCGCTGATTACCACCCGTTTCTAGCTGGCCGGCCGCTTCATACGGTGCAACTCGAACATTCTCGAGCTGGACTTTGACTTGGCCGTTGGCGTTGACCAGCTCGGCGTTAATAACCGCGGAACCAAAGCCTGCCACGACCGCGTTTGAATTGATAGACCACGCGAGCTTGGCGTCAAGGTCATCGATTTCAAAGGTAGCTGACCCGATTCTAGTTGGGACTTTGGCTCTCAAATCCCGGGTGTTACCAGCAGTGCATGCAACGATAGCAGACTGCAGCATTGCATCGATGGTGGCGGGGTGAATTGGATAGGCCTCATCATCAGTATCCTGAAGCAATGGGACTGTAGCCCTGCACTGCTGAAGGGTCCTCAATCGGCAGATGCTGAAATCAGTGATGGTGCGGAATTGTGGCCCGAAATTAAGGCCTTTCTTGGCCAGCTTTTCGTACCATACCCGGGGTGCCGACGGTTCCAGAGCATCACGAGGAACTTCTACTTTCGTCGGTAGTGGACAGCTGTCAGTCGTGATTCTCATAGTCCCGGTGGCGTGGGGGGTAGAGACACCGTCGGCGAACGAGACGACAGTGAATTCCCACCACTCCGTTGAAGTCGAGGCATAGGTTATCGGCGTTGGTCGCAAGGTCGTAAAGAGCTCGACCTTGGTATTTAGTTCACCCGATAGTGCAAGAGCCGACAAGATGTTGAAGTTTCTCATATGAACTGTGCGCTTGGCATCCTTTGCAAGTCCGGATGCTTGAGATATTGCTTCAATGGCCATTGCCAGATATCCCGCGCCAGGGAAGACAATTGTTTCTTCAAGTTTGTGGTCTTTCAGCCAGGGAACATCCTCTACTCGCAACAAGTTTTTCCAAGAAAGTTCGAGCCCATTACCGGCTGGAACTTTGGCACCGAGAAGCTCGTGTCGCCGGTGCGTGCGGGTACGGAGCTCCGAACTTAATCGGGATTCATGCCAGAGAGGAGATTCTGCGTAGGTCCAACGGTATGTCGGCAGATCATGAAGGACACGATAAGTAAGTTTTGAGCCTCGATCACCCATTTGGATCGACTCGTTGACTCTCCCAAAAGAAATAGGACTACCATGAAGGTAGAGACGTCCGACCAAGTTGAGGACGCATTCAACAGCATCCTTGTTTCGAACAATCGCTGAAGAATACGGCATGTCCTCTTCCGGGATGTTTAGTTTGGGCCGTATCTGCTTCACGGGCAGCTCCAGAGCAGAGTGTGGACCGAGCTCAATCAGATGATACGTTCCCTCTTGGCTGAGCCTTGTGACTGCATTGGCAAACTCCACGGGGTTCTCAAGGTTTTTGCGCCAGTAAGAGGGCCCAGCAGATTCTTTGCTGATGATCTCCCCTGTTACTGACGATACCCAAATCGCACCGAGCGGCATCTTTACAGATGGCTCCTCAATTTTGGTGACCTCAAGTAATCTCTGATACTCATCACCCAAGGCGAGCATGTGGTGTGAATGGTAGGCCCGGCCGCCGGTCTGGAGCTTCCTCGCAAATTTGCCCTTGACTTGAAGATCGTTGAGCAAAACTTCGATAGCAGGCGCGTCGCCGGAAACGGTAACACTCTGCGGGGAATTGACGCAAGCTACTCGGATTTTTCCAGTAAGTTGCAATGCTGCAATGGTGTCATTGGCTTCGTCGCTTGACAAGCCCGCTGCAATCATGGCGCCATCAAGGACATTCTTTCCGACGACATAGCCGCGGTAGTAGGCAATAATGATGGCCTGCGCGGAAGATATGAACCCAGCAGCAAATGCTGCCGCAATCTCTCCTGAAGAATGTCCGAGAACTGCGGATGGAGCGATGCCCCAAGACTCTAGCAGCATCACAAGAGCCACCTGGATAGCAGTGCAGGTCGGTTGGGACTGGGTAGGATCCATGATGTTGCTTGTTCCCCTTGGCTCGAGGATAGCTTCTCGCAGAGTCCATCCAGGCGAATGAGGTAGGGATTGAAGCACAGAGTCCATCTCAGCAACCGCATTGCGAAAAATTGGGAACTCCTCAAATAATTCCTTACACATCTCAGGCCATTGTGCGCCTTGCCCCGTGAAGACAAATGCATAGCGAGAAGGCGACGGGCCAATTTCTTTTGGAAGAGTTCGTAGATTCTCGAGGCGCATCTCGTTTTGAAGAGAACTCTTTGAAGCCACAATGTATCCGCGCTTGGCCAGATGTGAGCGCCGAGTGCCGAGTGTGTACGCCAGATCATGGACAGATGTTGCTGCTAGATCATAGTCGGCGAGGTCAGTAACGCGATATTCCAGGGCTTCCTTGGTCGAGGCCGAAAATGGCAATAGAAATAATCTTCGAGTGCCCAGGATTTCGGCTGTCTTGCTAGCTTTTCCGTAATTCGACGGCAAATGAGCGGTGGCATTCTCCAGGATTGCATGACCGTTTGACCCGCCGTACCCGAATGAGTTAACGCCAGCTCTTCGGATAATGTGGCCTGGTTTTTTGCCAGTTTCATCGGGCCAATTTTGCGCATCGGTGACTATTTTGATCCCCCATTCTGTGGCTTTGATCTTGGGGCTAGTGACGGTCAGCTGCTGACTTGAATTTGTTGGAGGACAATTTTCTTACTTGATCTGTGTTACGCCGATCGTGGCAGGAATAAAGCCACTCTCCAGGGCCATTGTCACTTTGATAATGCTGGATATTCCGCTGGCTGCTTCGCTATGCCCAACGTTGGTTTTGACACTACCAACAAGCAGAGGGCTACTATGGGACCCTTTGAAGACGAGAGATACTGCTTCGAGTTCGATTGGATCACCTACGGGTGTACCTGGGAGTGTGTGAGCATCCATGGCAGTAAACAGGGGGGTTACCGTTCTTACCTGTGCCATGGCATTCCACATACGCTGTGTCACTAAAGTCCAGACCGGCCTTACGATACGCCTTTCGGATGACGGCTTCTTGTCCAGTTGCGCTGGGTAGAGTGATTCCTTGTGTCTTTCCGTTGGAATTGACTGCCGTGCCTCTGATCACAGACCTGATTGGGTCTCCATCGCGGATCGCATCAGAGAGTCGCTTCAGGTACAAAGCGCCGACACCGTCTGCGCGACCGTAACCATCGGCAGTCACGTCAAATGTATGGCATGTAGAAGTCTTTGAAAGGACGCCGACCTTCGTTATGCTTGCGTGTTGCTCGATGCTCTGGATAAGATTGGCGGCCGCGACAACAGCGCCGTCGCACTCTCCAGCCTCCAGGGCAGCGCATGCCGCATGTAGGCAGTATAGCGACGACGAGCACGCTGTATCAAGAACGAAGCTGGGCCCGGTCAGGTTGAAGGCGTGGCTGACTCGGTTGCTCATAATGGTACTGCCTCCGCCGATGGCCGTGTAGCGATGCATTTCGTCGATATCCCGGCCCTGCATCACTGGGAAGTCGATGGTAAAGTTACCGACGTAACAACCCGTATTTGAGCCGGAGATCTTCTCGAGCGGGGCGCCGGCGCTTTCGAAGCATTCGAAGACGACCTCCAGGACTTTTCTTTGTTGAGGGTCCATGTATGTGGCTTCGACATTGTTGATTCCAAAGAAACCGTTTTCGAAAGCACGGATATCTTCTTGGAGAAAGTATCCCCCCCGCATATTGATGCTACCGGGGCGGTCGATACCCTTCGGATGGTAGAAACCATCCACATTGAAGCGAGAAGGCGGAATATCACACTGCCCTGAGCGGCCGTTCACGAGAAGGTCCCAAAACTTGCTACCGGACGACGATTCACCTGGCAGACGACATGCTACCATATAATTTAGCTTTGACCCTCTAAACAGTGAAAGGACAGGACTCACCGAGTCCTACAATGGCAATGGGCTCGAATTTAGGCTGTGAATTGCTACTAGGAGAGCTGTAGCTTGGCTGATGTTCCTGCCCCGGGATAGGGGAGATACTATGTGGTGCCATTTCCCCTAGGTGTTGCCAAAAAAAAAAAAAAAAAAAAAAAAAAAAAAAGAATTGAAAAGAAGACTCGAGAGAATATTTGCAGAGGTTTATGATCTAAGAAGTCTCAAGTGGGGAATGCATCCTTTAAGTACGCGTGGAGGGTATTCGAGAGAGAAATCATGCTGTTATCGACGACTGGGCTATGCACGAAGAAGGAAGAAGTTTCCATTGAGGACCTATGGGACATATCCGTATCCTGGCCGCAGTAAACTAACATGCACGTTGGTAGATGTCAACGAAGGCAGGGCTGACCGAAAGGACATGGTCCATTAGGCACAATCGTGTCAATTCTTTCATGGCTGGCTGGCTGAATGAAAGGACGTGGTCCATTGGACACAATCGGGTTAAGTCTTGATGGCTGGCTGAATGAAAAGACGTGTTCCATTGGACACAATCAGATCAAGCCTTTGATGTCTAAAGACTGGAGCAGGGGCATCGGCCATACATCGAACGAGGCCGAAGGGGATGCTATGGTCGATTGGACGGACTCGGACTTGGCCTATGTTAGCAGAAAGCTGGCGCAATGAGTTATTAGGTAGACACACAGGTGACATAGCTACCGGGACTCACAAAACATATTCCAAGATCAAAACACTATAGGATGCTACAATCGATTAGACCAACTTGTGTTACGAAGTTTGTCGCTAAAGCCTGTAGCGGGTTGGCCGATATCAGTCAGCCACCGACTAGATCGACAGCCCCGCCTAAATGCGTGCAGTACTCCACCACCTGAATCCTATCAACCAGTCCTCATCTTCTATGAATCAACGCGAGTCTATGGTTCAACAGGCAATCAGTAATCTCGAATCTGGTGCGATTGAATCAATTCGAGAGGCTGCTAGGGTCTATCAAGTCTCCGAAACACGCTAGCCAATCGTGTCATTGGCACACCAAATCCACGAATTACCCACGAACAATACCAGCGATTGATTCCTGCCCCGGAGGAATTCCTTACTGATTAGAATCTTGAACAAGACTCCAAAGGATATTCCCCATCATACGCGCCCTTTCGAGAAATGGCCTCCGGAATCCTTCGCGTAAATAATAACACCGAAGTCCCTCGGTAAAAACTAAGCGTCAAGTTTTATCCGCCGCGCCGTACGCGTCAAATCAGCGGTTGGCCTATGTATCTACGCCTCCCACATTAATGGGGCCCATCTTGCCTACATCCAGGAGTTTTAGATTGATTTGGGCGCATATAAAGAGACTATAATATGCTAGTAGAGCATATGTGGAATGTGGATAAAGCTGGCTACGTGGCTACGCTTTAGGCGTATGTACGAACTCCAGAAGTGATTAGAAATGGACAGAAATCAGCTAGCTTAGTTCTACGGAATCCTCCTCGAAGGGTGTTGAATCGGCACACGTTCTAAACAAGCCCCGGAGCATTACTCCTGGAACTCCACCCTTTCAAAAAGAAAAAAAAAAAGAAAAAAAAGTGCCCAATACGACAATACCAGTCTGTCTACAACACCTACGGGCCTTCATAAAGTCTATTTTGCAACGCTAAAGCTTGCGGGAGCCTCAGGTCCTTCCACAAAGTACAGCCACCTGTTACAAAAGGCGGGCAAGCGAATTGGACAGCTTACTGCGCAGAACGTGCTACAAGAAGCAAGGAATTTACAGCCTGGAAGCACAATTGAGCAACTTGTAAAGCTAGAAACGTCGAAATCGGATGATTGTTATCCAAATACACAATATACTACCAGAGAGAGGATCAAGAATGCCGTAGAGGAAGTTGCGGAGCAGGAGGCTCGAATTCAAGCAAAACAACCAGGCACACAGAGGCTAGAAGGACTGCAAGCAGCTATACTAAGGGCCCAGATGGAAGATTGTGTGTTTTAATGGCAAGCTATATAGCGATTTTATGTAGAATAGCTATAGTGAATTTATGTTGTTGAGTTGGGTGGGGGCGAGCTTGACGTGGGAGCATACCAGGCGAATGACGGAGATTAAACAAGCGTCGGCGGCCGTTAGACTAGTTGTCCCAGCGCGGCTCTGGCGGCAAGACCACATAGTATTTTTCCGAGCTCGCCAACCATGCCTTGTAGCTCGTGACCAACTGAGAACGGGTTGAAGTCATCCAATGCGAGCAGTTCCAGATATCAGATGGAGTAAGTGAGTGTGAAAGTGAATTCTTGCTGGACGGGATAACGCCCTGCGCTAAGGTAAAAAAAAATAGGGAGGAGGGAGGCTATTCGCACAAACGCGCTTTGGGCTACAGCGTGAGCGTGCTGCAGTTGCAAGCTGTGAGGTTGCAGATACGTGTCGGTGGCTGCATTGGCTGCGCTGCGAGGAAGGTTTTCGTGCCTCGGCCTGCCTATGGGTGGAGGTTGACGTCCCTGCCGGACTGCCTTGCGGAGTGCCTTGCGAACTATTAAGACTAATAAGGCATGCAGAACAGGACCGTCTTTCCTTCCATTCAAGCTGAGCATCCTAACAGCTCTACAAGGGTTAACAAGAACGGGTCGGCCGCCCTCCCTGCTCGTACGGTGGCAAATAGGTGAAAACGTAGACTTTCTCATACAAAAATATCGTTAGCGCTAGTAGGGGAGGGTGTCAAGTCGCTCAGGCCCACACTTTTGTACTCCGTGGCGTACATCAAGTTTCTTTAGATACGGCCCTTTGGCTTGGTAATTACTGTGGTATCAGGAGAAATTATTATTAGTTCAGCGCGAAGTGGGGATTGGGGAATCTAGCCATTTTGGCTGTAAAAAACGCCTATTTCTCCAGACCTAAATATTTTACAGCTATCTATCACTCAGTGTATCCACCCTGTGCATCTATTACATTCTACATTCTGGTAGCGTTGCCTTGTTGTTTCCAGAAGCTCTTGGAGCCTATCTGGAGCGATTGAATCTCAAGCCTCCCATACTGCTTGCCGCGGCTGATCGCAGGAAGCTGCCTGTCCCCATCTGTCTGTTCAATATAATCCTTCATCTAGTCCCAGATAGTCTCAATTTGATTGAGATCTGGAGAGTGTGCTGACCAGTAGATTATATATATACCTCTTTCAGAAAGTTCCTTGTAGGCTTCAGCAGCTGAGTGGCCAGGGGCCCATCCTGCATGATATGAAGGCCTGGATTAAGCCTTATCCGGCGATTAATTAGAGGAATAATACGCTTACAGTAGAACTGCTGATCAATCATACCCTATTCCCCTTCCTAACAGAGACACAGGACCTTTATATTTCTATTAAAGCGACCTTTGAACATCAAGCCACGCCGTTTCCTAGCCTTATTTACGATGCATGTTAGATCTAGCTCCTTATCTGCACGCCTAGTAACCTACTGTTTCCTGTATCTACCGCCTGTAACCCAAGTTTCATCTGTCTACAGTATTAAGCTCTTCTGAACCCTGGTTCAGTTCACATGTTAAAGGGCCCAGTGCAGCCGGGCAGCTTTGTTTTGTTAAGATAGGGGAGGTTTGGTTCTAGCTATGTAGCGTTCATAGCCTCATCGTCGCAGGAAGTCTTTTATAACGTGGGGGCCAGCTGCAAGCTAAAAGTAGGATAGGAGCAGGTTTGTTCGTATGCAGCCGACAAAGAACTCTAGCTCGTCCACCTGGCTCTTTGTAAGGGTACAGGTAAGCCCCTTGCGCATTTTAGGGGTAGGGTGATCAGTTAAGCAAGCTGGTTAGCACTGGCGTTGGGTTATTCCAAGGTGGCTAGCAATAGCTGGGTATATCCAGCTAATTGATCATAAGGTAAGGTCTAAGATACGCTGGTATATAGATAAATCTGGGTGCCTAGAACGCTTTTCCAGAACCGGCACAAGTATCAGGAGTAACATGAGTAGCAGGAGGAGTAGAAGGAGCCATATTCAGAGGAGAACACCAAGTTTAGTCGAATCAAGTGAGGAAAGTAAGAATTTTACAGTCTCAAATCGCTTTTGGGATAGCGCAGTGCACGTGCATATCCAAGAAACTAACAATATTTTCCATGCTCTTTGCTCCGAACGCCTCGCCCGCACTCCCGCACTTGCCCCACGCCACAAAAATAAGGGTGTGGCTGGTGCTGGCGGCCGCCTCTCCCGACTTGTGGTGGCGACATTCTGTACCAACCGCCTGAAATACCGTATCCTCGCTTATGCGCTAGCTCCGCATTTGCACTAATCTTATACTCACAGTCTCCGTTTCGTAGCTTCGAGTGTTGGGACTCAAGCGGTCACCATACTGCTGCCCTGCTCAGCTTTGGTTGTGCATCCTCCTTCGGGAATGACGTGGAGGCGCACAGGCATTCGCTCAGGCAGAGAGCGATACGAGCTGAAAAAGACGGGCCTTATCAGCCAGAGCCGAATGAGAACCTTTATAATTTCAACACCCCCTCCAGGAAGCGGCAACAGGCGGCTCCTGTGTCCGTAACCAGCTGCTGGACGCAACCAGGTGCCCGCTGACCTGTGGCGAACATCCCCACAGGCAACTCTAAAACGCGCAATTAACCACGCCTGGACTCGAGCCTTCGTGACTCAAGACTCTGCCAAAAAAGTGGGGTTCCGATTGTATTTTTGCGCAAGGGTATCTGGCAAGCGCCAACGCGAATCCGGGCTCATAATTGTTGAACTCTCATCTGGATCTCTGCATCGGGCTTCCAATCGTTTGATCCTTGGTCTTCGCAGATGTAAGGGCACTCCCTAAGCGGATGTAGTTCTCTGCATGGACAGGGCACTCCATAGGCCCACTCTGAGGTTGCTGCTCCCCCTGCAATGTCTCAAAAGCCGAATTGAAGGCGTATTTTGACGTGGCCTGCCTGAGTCGTACAATCTCGGAACTTCTCGATAAGCTCGAAGATAGACACGCACGGCCTATTGGAGTCTATTGCATCCTCTAGCGGAGAGAACGAAAGTCGGCAAGGCCGGTCGAGGGGCTCGATTGCCGTAAGGAAGTCGTTCTGTATTCGAAGCTATTCAGCGTCTGGAAGCTTGAGAGCTCCAGTGTCAGTATATACTGTCGCTCACTGTTGTAGCCAGTTTTCAACGTTTTTCGTGGTCGGTGGTTTCCGCAGAGCCCTATACAGCTTGAGAAGCTCAAGCTCGCGGACTCGGTCGGTAGGTTCGAGACGTTTCTGCAACTCTCGAAGCCTCTGGTACAGAGTTTAGCAGTCTTGTATAAAGGTGAGGCTCCGTTTAGTAACCGTATTGAAGATAAGGACGTCAATTTGAGACAGAAACGCCTGAGCCGGATCCACCGAAGCATCAACGAGAGCCCAAACCAAGGTTGCTTCAGCCTTTTTCTTTACGACGAAGAACCACGTCTTCTAGCTGGTAGATGTATCAGGGATACAGGTAGAACTTATGGTCGTTGATGAAAACATTTCGGTTGCTGAGAGTTGACGGACTCGGGTAGAACGACTGCAAGAACTTCAACAGGAAAGGCGGAGCATAGAACAACGAGTAGGGCGTTCAAACTCGAGTTGAACGGCAGTGGAATACTGTAAATAGATTGCAGTATTTCCATATACGTCTTTGCGGTCTGGATCAGCTCCGCGAACAAGGAGATCTCTTACGATTTCAGGGTTCCCAAGGGAAGAGGCCCAGTGAATTGAAGTTCTTCCTAGGCCATCACTGTCATTAATATAATGATGAAAATGGCGTAATTTTTGGTGGGACATAATTTTGTCTGTTTCAATGATACCTGATCAGGTCCGAACAACTGCATTCTCCATTTAACGAGTGATAGAGCCATATTGTGCCATCAAGTCGTGGATCTACTCTCGATAAGCGCCTGTACTTTTCTAGTGGGCCGAGATCCTGGTAAAAGTCCAGGATATTAAGGTGCTTATTGTTGCCTGCTAAAGCCCTGGCGGTGACCGCTCATGCTGGGAACTGAGTAATATCCTTACTGACTGCCGTAGTGGACTGTATAGGCCAAAGTTGTAGAGCCGTATGGAGCTATATGTCATGAAACCTCTATGACACAGGAATATCCTTAACAGCGCACAAATCTCCTGTTCGTATAGCTGTGGATAACTCAGGGCCTGGAGAAACCACACTAGAGAATGACAAATAAAGGCTCCATCTTGGGCCCTGCACAACAGAGATGGCAAGAATACCATACTTCTTCAACAGATACCAATAGTCTCTCAGAACCTAAAAAAGGTTTCCATCAAGCCTATCGCTATAGGGTAATACAGTCGACTTTTGGCAAAACAAAGCGTCAATCACAGATTCGACACCAATATACTGCAAATTTCGATAATCCTTGTCCTCGTGACGAGGTTCAAGGAAAAGGTCGATTTTGGTGTTGTAGTGCGAAGAGCAGAAGTCTTGAACAAAAAAATGAATAATTAAACTACGGGTGCGGCTTGGCGACACGTGCGTTCACGTGCGAAACTCAATTCCGAAACCTCTAAATCAACTCTCTTCTACAAATCCATGGCAGTAAGCATTCAGCTACTTCCATCATCTGGTTCATGGCTCATACAGTGGCTTGAAGTGAGATGTTGCCAGTTAGATCCAGGATCCCACACGCCAACTCTCATTTTAATGCGGATAGTAGAAGGGGTCATAATCATTCGTTGGACATTCCTTTGATAGATGATTCTGACCGTCACCTTATCAAACAAGGAAACACGTGAGCAATCTGTTACATGGCATGGCAAGGGCAACTTACAAGTGTGACAGCGCAATAAGTGCCGACAATAGGATACCGTATGTCCGAAATAGAGACCTAGAACCCAGAGTTTCAGAATAGCTCGCTAAATGCTTTTTTGGAGAGAAACCTTACATTTCCCACACTTCTCTTTGCATTCATACTCCTTATGGTACTGGAAACCGCAATTTAGACAGCAGCGCTTTCTACGGCGAGCCAGCAGAAGTTCTCCCCATTTCTTTTCCCCAATGGCCTCCTCCTTTTTTCGAATATTTCGGAGGTTTGTTGTGTTGGTTACTCTTCCCAAAAGAGTCGTAGCACAGTGAGCTGCGCGATGGCCAATTTCACCGCCTAGTTGTTTAGTCAATAGTTGGCTAAGACATTATCAATATTTCATGTTGGATTAATCTTCTTACGATTGTGGCACTTGTTGGGACATTATTTTACCCAATGGTCAAGCTCTCCACATGCATAGCACCCGTTCCCATTCATCTTATATTGGCTGCTATCCTCTCCCTGCGGAGAATCGCGCTCCTCGGCATTACCAGTCTTTTCCTGTGCCAGGATAGCGGCAAGGTTTACGGGTGTTCCACCTAAACGACATCAGCCGAAGAACAAGAGCAATTAATCTGCGAGGCAGAGTCCTCGATATACATACTTCGTTTCTGTCCCAATTTTTGAACACAGTCTTGCACTCGAAGTTTCTGATGTCTATGCTTGAGGTATTCGCTTGTAACTGCCTCGATCCTGCCCTGTTCCTTGTACTCAGCCAAGCCGACATTCTGAAGTCCTTGCTCGACATTAAACCGGAAATAGCGATTGTCAGATTGCTTAGTCCATCTTGATGCAAATTTCCTTTCCGCATTCTCCGTCTCGGTCGCGATATGAACCAATGTCCTGGAGAGAAACTTGAGCATATTATCCTCGATCGGTTCCTTGCCAGAGCTTCCTGTCCCAATTGAGATGAAACAAGTCACTAGAGGCTTTAACTCGCCAGTTCCAGAGCACCAGATATCGGCAGCCTCTTGTTCAATCTCGTCGACAGGATTATTTGCACCTAGGGCACCGTCCACGAACTGGCGTTCTCCAATAGAAACGGCGTCGAAGAAGCCAGTCGCCGCAGAGGTCGCAAGGGCTGCTTCGCAGATAGTACTCGGGATATCGAGCTCGTCAAGTGGGGTATAGCTCCTTAAGCGTGTGGTGCCGATGGTTTCTGCCGCAGTAGCGCATACAAAACTGCCGGTCTGTAAGCGGTCTGCGTGATATATTTGCGATACACCTCCCCATCATTAAAGGCGGCCACCGAAGAGACCCCATTGCTGCGTATCACCTCTTCAATCGCGCTCTTCAGCCTTTTTGAATCAAATTGTGCCTTTGTTGTACCCATCCAGCTAACTGGAAGCGAGCTCGATTTCTCCTCAAACACAGTCTTCATAAGTTTGTTGTATGCTAAAATGCATTCATCTACATCCATCTCAAGCCGACCAAGCATAATAGCGATAAGCCTACCCATGTTAGATAAGCCGACGTGTAAGTGCTATACGTACCCTCCTGTGCTAGTGCCTCCAATTAAATCGAACACTTCACATGGTTTCATAGAACAAAGTCTGGCAGTTTGACGTCGCTGGTTCAGTTGGGCCATAAGGTGCTTCAAGATGTAGAGCGTCGATAGGCCCCGAACTCCGCCGCCATCGAGCGACAGAAGGCAAAGGCCGGCAGACTCCAGAAGATTTTGCTCACTGCCATACTGTGTCACAAGCGGTTGCGCCATCCCTATAACCAGTTATCCAATGGATCACGTCTGTGGAGTGTAAGACAGTCGAGTGGCCCTTTAAAAGAACTTGGGAGGCCGCTCATATTGGTCTGAGTGGCAAGGTCAAGAGCTGATTGAGGGTCTGCTGTGCCGCAGTCCTTGCTAACCAGAAGCAGGAACTAGAACTGACGGGAGTAGTTCAAGCGGTGCTTAGCCTCCGCCCCTGATCTTATGCGCGTTTGAAGTTAACGACTGGAGCCTATTAAGCCTGTAGTTTAGCAGTTTTTAGCATAGGGGCAAATATCAGTACTAGTACTCACTGACTGCTAACTACTGACCGCTAACTACTGACTGCGGCTGTCCGAGCGGTCTCTTTTCCATGCGCAGGCTAGCAAGATACACTCAGTAGGAATTCGTGTCCTGCATTTTCTCTACACCGTTCTAGCTTGCACCTCTGTATTTTGCGTGGTCAACCCGCACCACCTACACCCTTGTATTGCGGCGTGGAGCTAGTTCTTCAGATACGTCCCGATGGCTTAGTATTCCATTGTACTACAAAGTTGTGAATAATAGTACAGTAAACTTTAGCGTGAGTTGCGATTAACCTCCTATTAAACCCAAGTCAAGAGTAAGACCAAGGCTTAATAAGGGATACTACTGGCAGCGCCGCGAAGGTTTACTGCAGTATACGACTTTGTCGTACAATTTTTGGCTAAGGTTTCAGCCTTCGTATCACTACTGTCGATTGTTCATGCGTCAGGAGCAGTTCAAGGGTTCTGACGTACTGTACTGTATATAGCCCCTCCATAGCCTCAATGCTAAAGGCAGATGTTTCCTCCTCTTTTGACTGCACGCTACTATCCAACAACAATACCAAGCCAATGAGCCATATCCGGAGAACTTGCTCTACTTTACAATACAAGGGTATGGCAAGAGCGGGTCGGCGCCCTCCCTGCTAGCAAGGATACATACCACCGAGATGCACCACCGGAGTGGTTCCAAGAGCAGCGCAGAGGTATAATGGCTTTCTTAAGTAAAATTGGAGGAAAATTAGCTAAGCGATTAAGTTTTAAGGGCCGCTATAACTATAAAGGCAGATATTTCGATGTCTTTGGTTGCAATTTTCTTTTAAGCGCCTAGCCGGTGATGCTGCATCCAGTAAACAGCCATTCCAAATCCCGAGCATAAGGCTGGCTGAAACTTCGCCAGCTCTTGGCAGCAGCCTCGGCCTCATCAAGCAGCAGGCGACGGGCGCATCGTCCATCATTAGCGATGCCTTAACTCTAGTTTCTCAACTCCCGTCTTGGCGTTACTATACAGTCATTAGCTTCGTCCCTATAACGTATGAGCCGCGCTTTTTCCTGACTAGGCACACCCCTGCACCACACTCTTACTCTGTAGTTGCGATGGATAAGCCTCGCCGACCCCGCGATCGTAATGATTTTGACATTGCGATTATTTGCGCCCTAACAATAGAATCCGACGCCGTCGAGGCTTTATTTGATGAGATTTGGGAAGGCGATTGCGCATATGGTAAGGCGCCGACCGACCCTAATTTCTACACCACGGGTAGAATTGGTGTTCACAATGTTGTTCTGGCATTCATGCCGAGCATGGGCAAAGGGACCTCAGCGAGTGTGGCGGCCAACTTCCGGTCCAGCTTCCCTCGAATCACCCTTGGCTTGGTTGTGGGCATCTGTGGAGGGGTTCCAATAGGAACAGATAAGAAAGAGATCTTGCTTGGCGACATCATAATCAGCACTGGGCTCGTACAGTACGACTTTGGGCGGCAGTATCCGGAAAATTTTGTCATAAAGGACACACTTGAAGATAGCCTCGGCCGGCCAAACTCAGAGATCAGGTCCTTTCTGAAGAAGATGGCAGGTTTTCGGTCTCGTCAGCTCTTGGCGAACAGAACTTCTACTTTCCTTGATGAGTTATGCAATAAAGAAGGCCTCCAGGAATCAAAGTACCCGGGCGCGGACGAGGACAAGCTCTACGAGCCGACTTACCGCCATAAGCATCAGGGGTTGACAAGCTGTACTATTTGCGCCGAATGTAAAGGCAGCCAAGATAAAGTTTGCGAGGATGCCCTTAGGCTATTTTGTTCTGAACTTGGGTGCAGCGACGATAGGCAAGTACCGCGCAACCGGTTAAGAAATGCTGAACCGACCGCTACGAGTGGTACTAGTAAATGCGAGGCTGTAGAGGCACAAATGCCTCTTATACACTTCGGCCGCATTGCATCGGGGGATATGGTCATGAAGTCGGGTTCTCATCGAGACGAAGTTGCTTCTGTAGAGGAGGTTGTTGCATTTGAGATGGAGGGTGCTGGAGTGTGGGACAATTTCCCTACTATTGTGATTAAGGGTGTTTGTGACTACGCCGATAGTCACAAAAATAAGAGATGGCAAGGATATGCTGCCGCTGCCGCAGCTGCTTGCACGAAAGCGTTGTTAAAAGAGTGGACCATTACAGATAAGCGAGAACATAGTGTAGATCATAGTGAGTACCCATCTTATTTACTAAATCTTTTTGTAACTTCGAGCCATTAAGGTAAAGATTCTAGGCTCCTGAGTTGGTAGTGGAAGGAAAATTTATGTAAACTGCATTAGTGGTAAACAGTCTTGTCAATTTCAATATGGATTGGGAACATTTTCCCTGAAATATATCTTTCCTGACTGCTTTTGTGGTAACCTTACTTACTGCTTTGGTAGGTATCCCTCGATATCACTGGACTGTCCCTTTCGAGCGGAATGCGCACTTCGTTGGCTGTGACTCTCAGATAAAAGAGCTTGAGGCAAAGCTGTTCGCTGAAGACCGTTGCCAGAAGGTTGCAATCTATGGCCTTGGTGGTGTAGGCAAAACTCAAGTCGCGCTTGAATTGGCTTACCGAACAAGAGAGGCACATCCAGATTACTCAATTTTCTGGATCCCGGCGAACAGTGTCGAGAAGTTCGAACAGGCATGTCTGGAAATTGGCCAGCTGCTCCAGATCCCTGGTATTTCTGAGGAGAACACAGATGTTAAGCAGCTTGTAAAGCAGAAGCTAAGCCAAGAAACCACAGGTTGTTGGTTGCTGATACTGGACAATGCTGATGATGCGGATGTCTGGTTCAAAGAAACAAGCAACGGTCCCCAGCCAACCAGGCTGATCGACTACCTTCCTAGGAGCAACAAGGGATCGCTCGTATTTACGACACGAGACCGGAAGTCCGCACTTAGGATGGCTCCGGCTTGTGACATAATAGAGATCCACCAAATGGATGAGACTGTTGCAACCGATCTATTGAAGGAATTGCTACTATACCCCAACATTGCAGATGATCGAAAAATCCGAGTAGAACTCCTTGACCGACTCGCCTACCTCCCGCTTGCTATCGTGCAAGCGGCGGCTTACATCAACGCGAACGATTTATCGGTTTTAGAGTACCTGTCACTCTTTGAAGATACCGAGGAGAGTATCGTTGAAGTCCTTAGCGAAGACTTTGAGGATGGCGGAAGATACAAAGAGTCGAAAAACCCAGTCGCCACAACTTGGCTCATATCGTTCGAGCAGATCCGGAATCGCGATTCGTTGGCAGCGGAATATTTGTCATACATGTCATGCCTCGATGCGAATAAGATCCCAAAGTCTCTATTACCACCGGCGCAACCAAACAAGAGAGTTGTCGAGGCAGTCGGAACTCTGGTTGCTTATTCGTTCATTACAAAGCGTGACGTGGATGTCTCTCCATATCAGAGCTCCACAGTTGATCAGTTTTTCGATCTTCACCGACTGGTCCACCTAGCGACGCGGAACTGGCTGAGGATTGGAGGTAGCTTGGGAAGATGGACTGATATAGCCGTCACACGACTCGCAGAAGTATTCCCAAGCGATGACCATAGGAACAAAGTTATATGGGCTGCCTACTTACCGCATGCACACTACGTCCTTAAGTCAGGAACAATGGTTCAAGATACAAAAGAGAGGATGACGCTACTTCAGAAAGTTGGGCTTTGTCTCCTAGCTGAAGGGAGGTATTCTGAAGCCGAAGCATCATTCTTGCAGGTTTTGGAGATTCGAAAGAAAGTATTGGGGCAGGAGCATCCAGACACGCTGATCAGTATGGCCAATCTGGCGTCGACGTACGGGAATCAAGGGCGATGGAAGGAGGCTGAAGAGCTGGACGTGCAAATAATAGAGACAAGTTCGAGGGTGCTTGGGGAGGAGCATCCTTCCACGCTGACCAGCATGGCCAACCTGGCGTTGACGTTTTGGAATCAAGGGCGGTGGAAGGAGGCCGAAGAGCTGAACGTGCCAGTGATAGAGAGGAGAAAGAGGGTGCTTGGGGAGGAGCATCCAGACACGCTGACCAGCATGGCCAACCTGGCAT
>KV745310.1:0-25471 GCA_001692735.1 Lepidopterella palustris CBS 459.81
CGGCGAGGGACAGTGGTGGTGTGTGGCGCTGCCCAAGGTGCAGGGAAGATCCTGGCGCTTTTTGGGGTCAAGTAAATAAAGTAAATTTATGGGCGAATAGATGGCTAATTTGGGGCAATTGATTGCAGGGTTCCGAGGTAAATGTCCTATGCTGAAGATGTTCCAAGGCGTGCGTTTGTAGAACATCATAAATTTTGGAAATTTACGAGATTCATCAAACCCCTTAAAACACCAACATCTCAACCACCGCCCACAATTCAATCCCCCTTACGGTAACACTCTCCATTCTCATCGTCTCCTTGATATCAAGCAAGCTTATCACCACACTTGAAGAGTCTCTAATGCTAACGAGAGTAGTTCCGTTCAAACGGCAGCCCTCCACCCTCCGTTGTCTAGCGCTGTGGTGGCATACAGCTTTTTAAAAACAGACACAAGTACACACAACACGCACAACAAATCCACCATCAGAATGAAATCTTCTCTCTTCCATTAAGTAATCCCATCCCGGATGCAATATAAGCTATCCCTCATAAAGGATATCCCTCGCAAATGATAAACATTCTATTGTACACATGGTCATCCATTCCAACCTCATTCCAAAAAATTCTCCGTTAGCCGTCCACCACACACCGCGCACCACTTGCCACCACCACGCACTATGCACCACCCACCTCGCTTTACCCGCCCACCCCCTTACCACCCCACTACGGCCTCCTAAGTCTGGTCTACCACTGCGGCACAGGCTCCTTCGTCATCAACCACCCAACATCATCATGCACCAAATTGCACGACCGATCACAACTCCCCGTATACTTCAGCCAACTACAAATCCACCTCGCACAAACCTCACCATCCTCCTTGCAACTCGTACACGGATTGCCATTATCGCAGTCGAGGCCCTTGACATAGCACTCGATGCATCTGAACACGGTGAGCGGCAGCTTTGACTTCTTCGCCGGCGCGACCAGCTTCGCGCTGCCGCAGAGGCCTGGGTCGCGGGCTTGTTGTGGGAGGGGCGTCTTGGCCTCGGATTGGAGAGCTAGGATGCGCTTCTGGATGAGATTGTGCTCGTTGGCGAGGGTACTGTATTTGCTTCGCTCGTCTTCTAGTTTCTGCTTCAGGGAGTCGATGACGTTTTTCGTCGGGACGGAGATGGCTGTTTGGCGGAGCTGTTCGCTCAGGAAGTTGTTTTGGTTAACGACGGCCTTGAGCTTGGCCTCAAGCTCCGCGACACGGCTCTCTTCCTGAGTCATCTGTTCCACTAGAGACTGATTGAGAGCCAGCGCTGTGTTGTTTTCGGCGACCTTTTCATCGGCATATTTCTGGACATCTGAGAGATACTGCTTGAGAGAGACCATTTCACCCAGAGAACTGTTCAAACCTGGAGGCTCCTTCAAGCCCAGAGATTCGTTCAAACCCAGAGCCCCCTTCAAACCCAGAGATTCATTCAAACCCAGGGACCCGTTCAAACACTGCCTAACCGTAAGCTCATGGTCGTCCTCAAGAGAAGGCAGGTTCTGGACCTCGTCCAATTCTGCGCGCAGCATGGCTAAGCGATCTTCTGGTGAGGATACGGCGTCCTCTTCAGCCACCTCAGTCGTAACCTCACTGAATGCAAGTTGCCCAATCTTCGGCGGGCCCTGTCCAACTTGCTCAAAGGCGTCCTTCAAACCAGACCTGTTAGTGCTCACAGATTGAGCATCGCACTCTTTCAATGCTTGAAGTCTGGCCTTGAACGAAGTTATACATGCCTTGATGGTGTGGTCGTCTTGCTGCTCCTCGAGGGGAGTGCTTCCCATGACGTCTGTCGTGTCTGTCACCGGTGGTGCCAAACTTGCCCGAGTTACGGATGGCATGGTGGCAGGCGAGTGATTTTCGAGGAACATTGTCTTAGCTGGATAGCCATAAGAACTATTGCCTGTGCCATCAGCCTGGCTTGAAGGCAAGGTTGACGCACACTCGCTAACCGGCGTGCGAGGTGTGTTGCGCTCCGTGTACGGATCATGTCGTTGTGCTTCGAAAGACGGCATGTCTGCCATTGAAGAATATGCGGCATTGACAGAATGTGCCGCAGTTGTTGCAAGTTCATGGGAATTGTCCTTTGCCGCACGAAAGTAGTGGTATCCATAAGCGGGCTGACCTGAATAAGTGAAGCCATTGGTACCAGCAGTCGATGGCTGATTCTGCTTCATGATGCCCAAAGGGGACGAGGACATAGCGAATGCTTTGGCCTTGCTGCCTTGACGCCCATGCATGACAAGAGGAGTGAGGACGGGAACAGATTGCATTCCGTCATCGGCAAAGTCGTCCAAGAAGGAGTCGCGGTAGGACACAGCAGGGCCTTCCTCCATTGTTAGATCTTATTGCGTTGCAGAAATAATTGAGGGGAGTAGTGTGAGTGAGGAACCCGTACCGATCATGTCGGTCTCCGGTGGAGGGGAGTTGCTAGACGCCCACGCCTCATCGGCGATCCAATCGAAAGGCCAATCCTGGTGCGAAGACATGTCAAAGCTGGTGAAGAGTGTTAGATGGCATTCCCATGTCAAAAAGGGCCAGCTGGAGCCCGCAATGAAACATCTGCAAATTCTTCCGACTCTTTCTAGAAGACTTGGCTCGGAAATGGCCATTAGTGGACTCACAAAGCACCTCAATGGATATGCAAAACTGCCCTTGATGCTCGATAGTAGCGATTTAAGGCTTGTGTCCGGTACTAAGCACACAAGCGGGGCGTGATGATTGAAGTAGACCGAAGAGGAGAAGACGAGGGAAGAAGACGAGCGAAGTGAAGAAGAGCGAGACGGGCTCGTAAGTGAGTCCGAGCGATGTGTCAGTGGCGCGTGAAGGAGCAGGTGAAGAAGTGGCGTCAAGTGAAAGAGAGCGGGTTTTTGCGGCCTGTTGAAGCTGAAATGAAGCGGAGAAGGAGGAGAAGTAGGAGAAGTTGATGTGACGAGGAAGTTGTGCAAAGTTTCCGAACGAGGCAGCGACACTGCTGTGAGAGAAAGAACCGCTCAAGAAAACACACCTCGAGTTCTACCAGCACCTGGCACCCGTGCACTCTAATGGATTTATAGCAATCTATATATCTTCTTTAAATGCGGACATGGCTTCATCGACCACGCCCGAGATCGTTTCAGAGTCCCACCTAGTCCCTCTAACATGTCCGCGCCCTCCTGGTGGAGTCAAATCAAGTGTCCCTCTAAATACTTTCACATCATCAAATTGGCCCGTTGGCTTCATAACAAGATCTTAGCATTTTTGTCGATACACTGGCATATCCCGGAGAGGTAAAATAATGCAGATTGCAGCTATCCTGCCACGCCACACATACGGTCTCAATGATGCAGTGAGCCATGATTGATACAAGTAGTGCGGCGAATGGCAAACCTCCATATGTGAGCCAAACGAAATCGAAAAGCCAAGAAAAAGACAAGCCTTCGCAACACCTTTATCAAGTTTTGAAATGCCAAAACCGAGGAGATGTCACAAGAAATGGCCCTTTTGGAAGAGGGAACGAAGTCCCCTCACAATGAGTGAAGCAACCAAAACACACCGAGGAAATAGAACAACACCACGTTTAGTGGAAAGAGATAGAAACTGCACCTGGGAAACGTCAGTGCCCAAGTGGCGCCATATCCACACCTGTTATTTTCATGACAGCCATGACATGTAATATTCTGACTCCAAGGCCCTGCACGCCAATCCAACAAAACCAAACCAACACGATGGCATGCAAACAGTAGCAGTGAATTCGCAACACAGTAACTTGAGACAGCATCCATGCTACTACTCCCTCTTCACTTGCCCTGGGCCTGACCTTGGTTATTACGAGGAGTGAACTTCTTGAACTTGAGCTGCGTCTGGATGACATTAAGTGGACTCTCATCATGAGCGTTATGGCACCTAGTCCCCTTCTCACACTTGCCCTCCTTTTGGAAGCCAAGACAGACAGCTCGAGTGCACGGGATGCGGAGCTCCAGGCATTTGAAGCAGGACTTGCTGCCCGGCGCCGTCGTGCAATCCATATGGTCCTCCCAGCAGTTGTGACAGATGATCTTCCCAAGGCCTTGTCGACGACGAACAAAGTTGATGCTGCGTCCGGAGACCTCTGCTTGTCCGCGGATACTGACACCGGCGTCGGAGGCCGTGTCAGGAGGACTGGTGAATTTGATGGACCCGGCCTCTGAGTTAATATCATATGGGCCATGAGGATGAGCGTCGTCGCGATTGCCATTCATCCCGTTGTGGATGTCCGCACCGTTTGTGCCGTCAGGCTTTGGGGTGGGATATCCGTTGTAGTTGTTGCTTGGAGCAGAGGCATTCGCAGCGGTCAGAGATGATCTGTAGGGTCCGCTACGATGAGCGTCCACCGGAGCATGTCCGTTGGTATAGTGTGGATTATGGTCAATCGTATCCTTTGCCGGCGGCACAAAAAGGTCGTAGGAAGGTTCGAATGAGCGGATGGATGGGGTCGACCTGTAGTCTTCCGTTTCTTTGGCTATGCCATGGGCTTGACGAAGTCGCTTTGCCTGATTCTGAAACGTGCTCTCGGCCGGTTCTCGAGCTTGATCTCGAGGAGGGAGCGGGGAGCGAGAGCGCTTTCGGACAGTAGTAGCAAGTGAACTTATGCCCTGGGTGAACATAGATTGTATGCTCTCAATCTTATCCTCAAGGCCATGCTTTGCATCCTCCAGGTCTTGGATGGCGTAGCGGGCATCATCTAGCTGACGATAGAGACTCTCGTTTTCCGTCTTCAGATTAGAGTATTCTGCAAGCTGCGCTTCAATGCACTCTCTGTCCTTGTCCGCATCAGCAACTCGAGTTTGCAGACCGGCAATCTGCTGCCGTAAGGCTTCGTTCTCGTGGTGGAGCTCATCTTCCTTGCTTCTGGCCTGCGAAAGCTGTTGGATAACATGCTTGCATTCTTGGTACATGGATTCGACATTCTGCCCGATGATATTGAGCTGAGCCGAGTCGAGCGGGGGAGTCATTGCGATTGCCTGCAAGGATTGTGTAATAATGGAGGATGAGGAAAGTGGTTGTTAAAGAAGCAGAGAGCGAGCGCGGTTGGAGGTGGAGGTTGATGTAACTGAGTTGGAGGCAAACTTGTATGTGAATTTTGTAGGCCGAAAGGTCGGCCAACGCCGTAGGGAGCCTCCGTGGTGGGAGATTTGGAAGATTTGGGTGAAATACCCTTAGCGAACAACACGGACTCAATTGATGCCTCGGTTTGGATCATCGTTATAGTAAATAAATAGAGACTGAAAATGATGATGCCGAGCAGGTCCTCAGAGCCGTCAATGGTCCCGGCCGTGACTTTTTCCAAGAGAAAGAACGACAGAGTCACAAAGAGAAGTCTGCCCCATTACGAGCAAGCCACAGAAATAAGAAAGAACCTTCAGTCTCTTCACAGTGTACCTAGGAAAGGGCCCCATTCATTATCCTCGATAGCCAAACAAATACTACCAGAGGCACAAGCTGCAGCACGCCAAGTGTCTGTACCCATCCCATTTGCTTCAAGCCGACAACAAAGGGAGCTCAAAGGCCAATTGATGGCAAACAATCCCATCGTCTTCTCAACTCGCTATTACGATAACATGTCTGCAACACCTCCGCCATTTTGTCGTACATCTCGAGATACCTGTGGTATGGCACCTACCCATGGGAGTGGTATACTTTGCCCAAAACGTTGAGACGCAGAAGACCAGAATATATAAAACCTTTCATTCATAACCGTTCGAAACAATTCTCTTTTAATGCCTTCGCCGGCGCCCAGGAACAGCCCGCACCAGGAGCATGAAACAATCCAAAACATATTCTCTGGGTACCCACAGAAAGCGCATTCAACCGTCATGACGAAGCGAAGCAGAGTAGGACAAGGTAGAAGACAGGCTCATTCACTACACCCATACTTATTTCATCTTCGAAACTTCCTCAGCTCCCAATACCGAATCGGTGGGTATACCAAAGCCGCCCACGCGAACCCAACGTAGTTACCCATCTACCATGCCATCAGCACACTGAACATGTCCTTCATAAGAGGAATACAAGTCACTCACATCAGCTCCATAATCCCCCACAAGCTTAGCAATCGGGCCAATATACCAAACCTGGGCCATAGACAAAATAGCTCCCACCCATCCAACGAGAAAGGCAACCAAGGCAGCAATACCGAGTGGCAATTTGCTCGACTGATCCCAGACCGCCCAGTTGAACCCACTCTTGCGGCGGAAAATTAAATGTTCTTCCAGAGTAATGGCGATCCAGATGGATACCCAATATCCCATCAGCGCCAGGAAATTCGTGAAGATCTCCGCAAGGTGATTACGTCCTGCCAGCGCGCAGACTGCGTAGATGACGACACCGATAGTGTTCCAGATCACGCGAGGGACACGAGCAAAATATCGTCCCAGGATCTGAAAGTCGACTCCGGAGGAGTAGGTTGGGGGAATGAGATTGGCCACAAGACCCAGGGCAACTACGACACCACAAAAGCTGCCAAAAGCACCTAATGGGCGGTAGCCCTCCACAATTAGGGCGCCCTGGGAGATACCGTATGAATTGGACCACGCACTGTTCTTTGCCATTCCGGATGCAAGCCCAATTCCGAGAATGAACGCGAAGGTGAAGCTTGTGGACAGGCCTCCCATAGTCATCCAGAAGATCTTCCAGCCAGGTGTCTCTTGCGGATAGTATACAAAATAGTCAGCCGCACCACCACCATATGTAATTGCGGCCGCTAGATTGATTCCGAAGAAGGATAAGCGGTTTCCGGCGACCGTACGTGTATCACCTTGGGAGATGGTAGAGGTGTCAAATCCGGGTCCAGCGACTCCTGCCAGTGTGCAGAACACCACTAGTTGCGGAAGCCAGGCATAACGTTCGTAATAGTGAAAAATCTGATAACCAAACGTTGTAATGCCCCAAGTGATAGCAGCGACAACAATGATGCCAACAACAATTGACATGTTGTTGGAAGACACGGCTGACAATATTTGCCCGGCTACTACGCAGTCAATCAAGGAGTAGCCCAGCAGCACGATCAGGTTCAGTATGACGACGAGTTTTGAAGGCCACCAGCCCATAGTATATCTCGCAAATATCATGGTGCGATTTCCAGATCTTGGTCCGAACGTGGCGGTATACGCTACTGCCAGAGATCCAACTAGCATTCCAAAGACTGCACATAGCGATGAGTCCAGAAAACCCAGGTCGAAGACCGCCGGTCCTAACATTCCCAGTGTGATGTTGTTCGCAGCGAGGTTGATGGAAAACCACAAAATCCCTATCTGTGTGTATCCCAATGACCGTAGATCATGACGTTCCCCCGGTTCGACACGTTGTATCCCTCGCGCTTCGAGGTTGTATGCTACCAACCGCTTCTCAAACGTCTTGAAACCCATGCTCATTCTTCTCAAGAAGGTCGGTGGATATTGCTGGCCAGATTCATTGTGACATGGAAGGCCTTCACCCGGCGACAGAACCATATGGTGGGATTTCTCCATGTCTAAAGGTGCGGACTGCGGCGCCTCCATCCTTACCTAAATCAATCAGCGTCGTCTCAATGGAGGGAACGGGGGTAACAGAGCATGAATCCTTTCGCTGGAGTTATCCAGATCAAGTTCAGACCGTATTTCTCAGAACGCCACCTTCTTTCCGAATGACCTCCACAGTAAATGTAGCTGAGGGTGGGTCGCACGGAGTGTAGGGTGATGAACACCGGTGTATGCAATTGTTACAGTGAATACCTTGATACAGTGGTTCTCCGCTACTTGGCAACATGATATCTAGTAGCCGTACTTTGGTGGGGATGTTATATGGGTGTCGATTTCGGTGTCTGTCGGTGTCTGGCTGCAAGGGATTTATTTTTTTCGCCAACGGCATGCGGAGGGCGTAACGGGCAGCGGCTACAAGGTTCGCACGATATGAGGAGATAGGTGTTTTGATGAGAAATCGAACGGCGCACTCAAACTCACAACGTCGATTGACTGTTTGGCCGTTTCCACAGTGTCACAGAAACAGCGGAGGCATAAGGAGGTTGAAGACGATGTTGTGAGCGATATAAAGAATGTCATTCATGACGTTGCAACCTTTGATTGGTGGCCGATCTCAAGCGGATACAGTGGCTGACGCTAATGCCGTACAGTGGGCTCGAGCGCACAACCACATTCATCCTGCGATGGCGAAGCTCCTCCATCCTCTGCACTATACCTGAGGCAATTGTCCAAGTCACTAATCACGTACATAAGATAGCGCTCAGCTTAATCGGCGTCTCCGGCGCATTAGGCGTCCATTTACCACATCCCTTGAGGCTAAATTTATTCGAACTCTCCGCGTGGATCACCATAGTACGGCCTGCAGTAGAGTTTCGTAGAGGCGCACAAGGACTTGATACCAGGACATAAAAGACCTCTATACTCTTTCACCAGACCTAATCAAGCAAGCCTTCTCCACTTTCTCCCCCGAACACTCCAAGTATCAGCTAACTCGAAGCATATCTGCCACAATGAGGGACTCAAGAGGTCAAGGTAGATGATACTAATTTGTATTAGACTAAGTTGCGCTCTAAATATTAAACCAATCGTAGATTACCGCTGACGGAGTTTGGGTACACTGTTTACTCTCAATCTCAAAGGTATTGGTAAGGCTGTTGATAAGACATTGATAGGGTATCAGAGAGTCCAAGACTCAGTACTCATAAGACTCCTACCAGCGACTATCGATTGATCGAATGGCCCACAGTTCTCTGTCGCCGCTCTTATCTTGCTCACAGCCTCAAGCTCTTTCTTACAATGCGGATGATCTTCACTGACGCAATGCCAGCCAATCTCCAGCTCTTTCTCCGTCCACAGTAGCGCCAACTTCTTGTTTCCCAATTTCGCACTGAACGGCGCAGCATCGTGGTAGCTGTCAAAGAGTTAGCATACTAGCCATCTCCGGAAGATCAGACTCATTACGTGGTGCTAATCTCTCTTGTCAACACTCCGCCCAGCTGTAAGGCTGCCATCATCTGAGCCGCCTTTAAGCCTTCTCACCACGACTCCTCTCCGTCAAACTGCGTGAGAATAGCGAGACGTTGGTTGAGAACTAACAGCAGAGCATGCTTTTCTTCCCTCTTTCTACCATCAGGCGGGTCCTCGCATACTGGACACGAGCATGTACATTCCCATTTATCTAGCACAGCCTGATGCTGACTACGCGTGCGATTTATGCTGTTGATATAAATAATCCTGAGCTCCTCACCAGTCCTAATATGCCTCTCAGCATGAAATGTTCTTTTCTCCAGCACCGGATCGAACGCAGAATGGCACATTCGGAACGCACGAATGATTAATTTTTGACCCGAGACCAAACACAGCACCAAACACAGCACCAAACGTATTCGCCGCGTACATAGCAAGCATTCTACGCTGTAACTCTGTCATCGTCTTCCATTTCTTCTCCGTCTTAGGCTCCACATCGCGCTTGGATTGCTCGCATGCCTAGCCGTGGAGTTCGAGGTATGGCTGCTGCTGTGAGGGAGAAAGGGAGGCGAATGCACGGAGGATTCTGGTGTCAGGTTAGTCTGTGGAGTCGAAATTCTTAGGAAAGCGCAAGTACCAGAGTCCATAATGATTCAGCGAAGGTCACTTGTATATAGTAGGCAGCGTTGGCGCTATGGAATATTTTGATCCTGATGGAAGTGGAAAGAAACCAGTCAAATACATATATTGCATAGAGCAGCGCAACTTCCTTTATTGAACAGACTCAGCCTTGTTAACTAGTAACTCTGGTCGGATAGGATTGGTCTCAGGAGAACGATTCACATCAAGCGCTATTCTCCTTCCGCTCCGCCCCTGCATTCTGGTTCTCAAAATAAATCAGGAAACAAAATCTCATATCGATTCCGGTGAACGCACATTGCGCGCTCTAATTCGCCCGCTTTGAGAACTGTTAATACCTGTTTAATGCCTGCTAAAAGTGCTGGTGGGTTCTAATCGGCCGTGGCGTGTTACGTGCGAGTGCAGGTGGTGCGTTCTGCGGCCTCTCAAGTGGAATCTAAGACAAAGCCGTTCACGTCAAAGTCAATAGATTGCCATACTAGAAACATAGGTAATACTCCACCCCTCAAAACCCAATATCATAAAAACTGCTCACCGGCCACCCATTCACAACACTATACTCACTCTCCGGCGTTGTCCCATGCAACGTCTCATAAGCCTTATACTCACCACACCCCCCATCCCCATTCTTACACACCTTCCCCAACATCCCCGCGATCCTCTCTCCCGCCTCCCTGCCCTCAAACCACGCACCATGCAAAAACCCAAAATACTCCGCGCTCGTCGCCTCCCCCGCGAAAAACAGCCGATCTACGTTCGCGCGCAAGTTCTGGTGATCCTCGAGCGTCGTGCCGACGGGCCAGTTGGAGTAGGAGCCGTAGGACCATGGTATTGTGGTCCAGCGCGGGAACATGAAGGCTTTAGGTTCGGGAATGTGTTTGTCGGGGAACATTTCGCGGAGGACGGCCATGAGCTCTGCTTTTGTGTCCTCGTCGGATTGCTTTTCGATACGGTAGGATTCATGGCCGACGGCTGTTGCGAAGATGATGTTGGAGCCTGGGAGGAATCCTGGTGTCGAGAGGGATTGCCAGACCGGATAATAACCGCGAACTGTTGGTGATGCGTAGAGGAAGAATTGCGTATCTGGGTCCCAGAAAGTCTCGTCGAATTGGAGAAACAGCTTGGTGTATGTTCCCATTTGGAATGTTTCGATCGCCGTCTGTTTCCAGTCTGGTAATGCTGGCTCGAATGTCACGACGTCGTTTTGAAGCACGCCGAGAGAGAAGGTGCAGATGGCATAGGCCGCGCTGATGCAAGATCCGTCCGCGTTGGTGACGGTAACGCCATTCTTGTTGTAGGCGATGTTTGTTACAATGGTGTTGAGAAGAAGACGACTGTCGTTGGGTTTCAGAAAGGTCGAGGCAATTCCCTTTACGAGCGCATTGAAGCCGCGCTGATCTATTACGAAATTGTTCGCGCCCGAGTATTGGTAAAACGTCAGGTTGTAACCTGTGATACCGAAGACCAATGATGATTCGTCTGGTGTATAGGACAATTCCCAGTCTGTGGAATTGTTAGTTCGTGCCCTCCAACTCTTGAAGTGTATGATGAGGGAGTAGGATGTGTACGCACCCCATTGCCACCATTCAACAGCTTGCTTGTGCATGTCTTGCTTCGGTTTCCACCCAGCAAGCGCTAACCCTGCTCGCGCGCTTTGATCCTGTAGATTTTCACTCAGTATGTAGCCGGCATTCTGCTCCATGGTGCTGTATGCGTTCCCGAAGTCATCGATCAAACTAGCGTAGTCATTGTACCCTGTTTGATCATATGTTAGAATGGATGAGTAGTTTGAGTACTCATTCGAAATGTTATATTTCTTGGCCTGAAGCAGGTAAAATAAGTATCGCTGCCGTCGTAACGGTAGTGGGAAAGGGCGTACAAATGTCCATATAGGATTCTCGGGGCCTCCATCGGTACCAAGGCCTTGAACCTAGTTGATAGGTTGATAAGTGAGTTTTGGCGTCGGGTTTGGAGGTGAACTCGGCGGCATACCCAGTTGGCTCCAAGTTCCACAACATAAGGGCTCCCATCAGACTTCTTGCCGAAGTTCTTGTGGGCCATTCGTCCGCCAATATCTCCATTGTATTCGACGATCAAGAAATCCGTGATTGACTGATTCGAAAGCGCTTGCTGGAGTCGCGTGAGTATCAAATAATTTCAATTAGAGCTTAGTGAAACTTACAGCAGCAGTAATTCCTGCCACGCCAGCACCTCTGCAGATAGTCCATTAGTCCAAGAATCCGTCATTTCAATTGGAACGTACAGGATCGCAACCGTCGTCTTCTGGCATTTGCTGTCTCTCGGCTCAAACACAGCCGCAGCACAGTATCGCAAGCCCCAAAACACCAACAGAATGACCTGCGGAAGAGTTCTAAACATCATCATGAGCACAAAGTCGCACAATGGAAGCCAAAGACCGGAGAACGTAGCGACGGACTCTAACAGGACCTACCAGGCTCTAAGTACTCCTTCTCAAGCCTAGAGCTCCTAGCTCATGCAGCTACCAGGGAAAACAAGGCCTGCAGCATTTCGAGCGAGGACTATTACATCCGCGCGTTCGGATTAAGTTGATAAGCAGGACGCGGTGCACAATACGCGGGGGGTTCTATCTAATGTGGTACCTAGCCTAGGCAGAATGGAGTAGCTGGATACTTCCAGGGATGGACGGAGACCGGGGCCAGAAGAGTGAATTTGCAGGACACGGATAAAAAGAGTCCATCACGGGTAGTTTTACGAAGTCGTGGAGAGAGATACCGATAAGAACGCCTGCATTAATCGCTTGTACATGCTGCTTTAGGAAATGAGCTTTGAGGCGCGCAGACAGGATGGAGAATGTCGGGGTTCAAGGAAATTCGAACCACCAACGGTGCTGCGTGCTTTGCGATCGGGTCAGGGGCACAAAAGCACGAGGCTCAAGCTGTTCCTTGTAATACTTTGAACTCAAATTAAAAATCTTAGGACTCCAAATTTAGGCCTTCTATTCACCCGTGTTTAATGGGCATCGGGGATTTATATGGCATGGGAATAAGTCCCACCCCCTAGACAAGAAACCAGTATATATCTATAGAAGCCATAGGTAATGATATTGTTATCACAACAAGATGTGCTTGACTGCCACAATTTTCTCCACCAGGTCAGGTCACGCCGAAAATCTTTGATCTCCACCATATTACAGGTGTGTTCCACGGCGTGTCAAAAAGTCGCTGTTCAACCCGAAATTTAGATGCACACTAATCAACCGAAGTTACATCTTGAAGTACGGAGATGATCGGGCTGAATTGAACGCCATCTACAATTTTTCGGGGCTTGAGTCTCATCGCTTGCGATCGTCCCATCCCACCGATGTGTTGTCGACTTTCGGATCTGCGAGTGAGCTTTCCCTTTTGATATCGTGTTGTATTCCTGCGCACGGAGAGCCTTTTCAGTGCACTGAACATCAGGTGGACGAACCATGTGGTGCTCGAGAAGACAATCAGGCAACAAGCGGCGGATTAGACATGCAGGGAAGATGAAAATAGTATTCGGTCGGCATGAACGTCGTTGCTCATATTCTATTTCGCAAACACCCTGAGGAAAGGAACACAGCTAACCCTAATTACGCACATCATATATCAACACTGCGAAATCGGCACCAAAATGCCTTCAAACACATACTTACATACCAGTATTCCGCATTAAGCCTCTCCCCTTGCCCCCACAATCACGCCGCTACAGATTCCTGAAGTTTCACTCCCAGCACCCAGCGACAAACTTCCCCAACTATCTCTTTTGCATCAACCTCATCTGTACCCCCAGTCTGCTCGATACTACAATTCCATGTAATCCCCACCACATGCTCGCTCCCCTCCCTCTTCAGATCAATATCCAGCAAAAATATCTTATGTCCTGTCCAACTGCGATGAAAATGCAGCTGCAGCTTGCCCTCAGCATCCGGTCCTTCGGAATATATGAACCATTTGTCTTCCATGGCTTCGGGGCAGAAGCCGGCAATGAGGGGCTTGATTTGGTCGGGGAAGAGGGGGACGTTCCAGGGCGCGGATCCGATTTGCGAGGGGAGAAAGGGCTCGACTTGCCAGTCTGTTGCGGTGACGCGTCTGGCTGGTTGGGTCCCCGGTTGACCGTATAGGGACCAGTGGGCGAGGTCAGCGCTCATTGTTGCTGGAGGTGGGTATGTAGGTGGGTTGGGGGTGTGCTGGGGCGTCTTGATTCGTCCGCTCCGTCTTAGTGGGTTGCGTTTGACGAGATGGTTTGGTGGAGGGAGGAACGCTGTATTATTCAAATATTATCACTCTCTTCTTTTGGAGGGTATGTAAAGTTCCCATCAGCTGTCAGTATTGCGAGCTTTCAGCTCGGAGGGGTTCGTTATTATGCTTGGCGACATCTCGATATGCAGATTGGTGTTCGGAATGGCTGCGGCACCTTAGGGAAAGACTGCGCCTCAAGGTACAGGTATCAGATGGAAGAATACGATGGCCCCTATCTTATGGAACTGGTCGTTGGATTTGGACGGATAGATATAACGTTATGGTGGAGTTGAGATGAGATGGTAGAGAAATGGATTTCTCAAGCCATCGGTTCGTCCGAGTATCAACAAGAAACCATCCCCGCGTCCCGCCGTAAACTCCGCCCAAGACCCTTCTATTTCTACCCGTTAATCCTCTTCATTCATTACTTATCTCCAAATATCTTGCACATACCCATCGCCTCTTGACACCCAAGTTATGGAGAAGCCGTTTCCTTTCCTGTGCCTTCCTCTGGAATTGCGAGAAGCGGTTTACAGCCACTACTTCAACCCCGCCTCGCATCTTGTTCCTCGTGAGGGAGGAGGGAGCAAGTATCGGTTTGACTTTGACATATATCTAGCTAGTCACCAGTTGCGTCTGGAGTCCCAGAAAGTGTTTCGGAGGGAACACATATTTATCAAGGTTGAAACTCCTTGGCTTGAAACAGGTAAGATACTCTCCATTGCCGCCAACCCGCAAAATGAGTTTCCCACTTGGTTTCTGGAAGCAGATTCCATCGTTCTGATACTGAACTTGCTTTTTTGAATCGGAGTAGCGGGTCTTTTAATCAACCGCAAAGTTACAGCATATCTTCGTTCAACGAAGCTAACTGAGGTCCAGAGAACCATGTTGCAGTTGAAGGAGGCGTGCCTATCGTGGCTTCCGGCAGTCGCGCAAAATGCTTTAATGATTACCATTCTCTCGTCCTTGTCGATACGCCGCTGATGGAGTTTGGAGGTACACCGACCTTTGGAATAATTGTACTCCTCAAAGATCTGTGGCTCTTTACGAGGATATGGTACTACTCGGCTCTCAACTATCCTGGCCTCAATGCGCACCTACGAATCACCTTTCGACTACACAACCCTTTCGAACCTTTGCTCGAGGATACTCCGATCCACAAATCTCTGCAAGAGAAGCTGATATTGCCCTTCCGACTTGTTAAAGGGCTTGATGGAGTATTCGTAGAAGGATACGACGAGTCAGTGGCGGAAAAGCTGCGGGAGGGCATGGCAGAACCATACCAATCGCCTGAGAAATGCTTCGAGAATAGCACTAGGTTTATCGAAGATGGCATAGAGCAGTGCCGGAAGAAAGAGTACAAACAAGCCATCGATTGTTACGTTAAAGCCTTCCACGCCGTCCACATCCTCATTGATGGACATGAGCGATCTGTTCTCGCCGACGCATTTTTCCAGACTGAGCTGTCTAGCGGCACATTCAAAGGGCAAAGCGGGAATACTGTCCGCTTGATCCTTCGGGTCAAACTCGTGGCGCTTGTGATCGACGCATACCTGAAGCTTGAAGACTGGGAAGAGGCCACGTTTTGGGGGATGAGGTCCATCAACATTATGCGCGAAGCCATAGGTACGGATGTCGATGATTACTTACCCGAATTCATTGCTGCGGGCGACATGGGGTTGATCTACCTCCGTACGGCAATGGCAATTAAAGCACAGGAAAATATGAAAGGCACGCGCGACTTTCTCGGACCGGACTATTCGGAGCTATTTGAAGTTGCTAAAAGCTACATTCATGACGAAAAGGTCATTGATGAAGAGCTGGCGTCTAATAAAATCCGCTGGGAGGACCTCTCCCGCATGGAGGGCATGGAGTTTATTAATTTAGGAGGAGGTGAGGAATAGGAGATGGTGATGTAATATTGCCTCGTGTACGTGGCGACCTTCTTTTAGCATTTGATACTATCGTGGTATTTATAGCACCGCCCTCTTCCATATATTAAAAATCACCATAGCATGTTAGTGTTGATGAATGCACTCCGACTTAACTGCCGCGTCTTTGAGCAGGGATCAGAGCAACGACACATTCGCGCCCATATGCCTGCCGAGTCTATAAAAAGCTTAGCATGATGCAACAACAAAAAAATATTCTGTACCTATATATCCCTCTCACTACCTAAACCACTACTGCTGAATACTTCATCTCTCTTCCTCCGTCCCTACAAACTCTAACCTTGCACGGCTATATTCCCTCGGCACCTCCACAGCCTCATCTCCTCTTCCCTAAAACAGCCCACTGTTTCATGTTTTGAAATACTCAAATTCACCATTTGATACCCCTCTAAGCTCCAATATCTCAACTCATTCAGATCAATTCATCTCTTTTCTAATTGACCACAATGTCTTCCAACACCACCACCACCCCCCTCTACACCGTCCCCCTCCTAATCAACGGCAAAGAAATCGTCACTTCCACAACCTTCCCCGTCATCTCCCCCTCCTCCCATAGTGAAATCTGGCACTCATCCTCCGCCTCCGTCTCCGACGCGCACTCCGCCTGCACCGCCGCCAGCGCCGCCTTCCCTGCCTGGTCCAAGACCAAACCCGCTTTCCGCCGCACGATTTTGCTCAAAGCGGCCGATATCCTTGAGAAGCGGGCGCAGGAGTGTGGCGAGTTTATGATGCTGGAGACGGGCGCTGAGCAGGGGTTTGCGGGCGGGTTTAATGTGCCATTGGCTGTGGAAATGCTGAGGGATGTTGCGGGGAGGATTAGCGAGGTTTTGGGGGGGACGGTGCCGGTTTGTGCGGAGGAGGGGACTAGTGCGTTTGTGTTGAAGGAGCCGTTCGGAGTTGTTTTGGGGATTGCGCCTTGGTGAGTGTTTTGTTTAACTCTGGCATTTATATTTTTCTTCTCCTCCCCAATATGAGAGGAATATGAGCAGGATATCAGCAAGATATCAGCAGGAAACGGGGGCATCTCCCTCGATATCTTAAGACTGTTTCCAAGAAACCGCACTCACCACATCCACCCCTCCAAGGAACGCCCCCTACATCCTCGGCACCCGTGCCTTCCTCTACCCCCTCGCGGCTGGCAACACCATAATCCTAAAAGGCTCCGAGCTCTCACCCCGCTGCTTCCACGCTCTTGGCGCTGCCCTCACCTCCGCCGGCCTTCCCCCAGGTGTGTTGAACATCCTCTACCACCGCCCCGCCGACGCCGCCGAAGTAACCACAGCCCTAATCCAGCACCCCGCCGTCAAGAAAATCAATTTCACGGGTAGTACGGCTGTTGGGAGGATTGTGGCGAGTACGGCGGGTAAGGCGCTAAAGCCCGTGCTGTTGGAGTTAGGGGGAAAGGCGAGTGCAGTTGTGTTGGATGATGCGGATATTGAGAGAGCGGCGGTGGCATGTGCAGTCGGTGGCTTTTTGCATGGGGGACAGATTTGTATGGCCACGGAGCGAATTGTCGTTCAATCCGCTATCCTAGAGGAGTTCGTCAAGGCGTTTCAGGCGAAGGTCAAGGAGATGTTTCATACGGATAACCCGGCACCCGTCCTCATTACCGCCGCGGGCGTCGAGAAAAATAAAAAACTTGTCGGCGATGCGGTGGGGAAGGGGGCGAAGGTGTTGTTGGGGAATCATGAGACCGAGGAACGGCATCCGGAGACGGGGAAGGTGAGTGGCACACGGATGAGACCGGTTGTTGTGGGGGGTGTGACGAGGAGCATGGATGTTTATCATGAAGAGAGTTTTGGACCGAGTATTAGTGTGGTTGAAGTTGCGAGTGAGGAGGAGGCGGTGAACGTGGCGAACGATACCGAATATGGGCTGAGCGGGGCGGTATTTACGAAGGATTTGGCGAGGGGGTTGAGGGTTGCTAGGCGGATTGAGAGTGGGTAAGTGTACTGTAGCCTATGGAGCGGATGATTCTACCCAGTTATTTCTTAGACGCCCCTGTTCTCTCCACAACTGTCGTTTCCGCTATTATATCCCCTCACCCCTCCATCAATCCCTGTTGCTCCTCGTACCCCACAATGCACCTCTCCCTTTTCCTCTTCGCTAACCCGTGTCACTTGTCCAGGGCAATTCACATCAACGCAATGACAGTACACGATGAAACCAACCTCCCCCACGGCGGCGTCAAGAGTAGCGGATGGGGTCGCTTCAACGGGTCCTGGGGCCTCGACGAGTTTCTGCGCTTGAAGACTATCACATTTCAGGAATGAATCGTGGGGTTGAACGTGCTAGATGAATAGTGGGAGGGGAGGGGTTTTGGGTTGGTAGTGGAGGCGGTAAGGGAGACGTGGTGGAATTGAGGAGGGTTAGGTTTGAAGTAGTGGGAGTATGCAAAGAACTGGTGTTTGGGAAAGGGATAAGCCACATGCATTTATATTGAATAGCTTCATCGTTTCACGAGCATTGTTGGTTGGAGCGAACTGATTGAGGATCTCCATATCCGATCAGGCACACCGTAATCGACACCCGCCTAAAACGCCCTAAGGTAACTTTGTAGGTTTCGGGTATGCGAAAAGGCCTCGGAGGGCTAGCCGCGTTGAGACAATAGGTCGGAATGGGTTTTTAGGAGACTGTGATGTGGTTTCTAGGGAAGAATAATGAGAGGAATAATGAGAATTGCTTGGTACGGCTATCAGACATATATATTCTAGAGCGAGTGCTGGGTATTAACCGAATTTCCTATTGCAAAAGACGAAGTTGGAACATCTCAAAAAAACTTGGACGTGGTTGGGCTCGGTCTGACCCCAGGGGAGGACTGGTTGGTGACAAAGTTGCTTCTCCGATTGCTTCTAGGCCAATAGATGGCGCAAAGTTCCGCGACACCTGAGACTCGCATTTACAAGACAATCAGATTACCAATCCTAACCCCCTGGCTCTGGAAATACCACCTCCGCCTCACACCAACGCCCCTCGCCCGCCTCAATAGCGCTAAGGTCTCATCACCTCCTCCAACCATGACCAAAGGCAGCGGGTTCGGCCGCGGGAGCCCAGATGGTGTGAACTGCACTTCATCGAGTAAAGGTTGGACAAGTGGATTAACCTTGCCATTTCCGTTGCCATTACCGATTTCTTGAGACTTAATCTGGCGCCGTTTTTGGCGCATGCTCGGCGCTTCAATCGTCTCCTCTTCATCCTCCTTTCTCGATGAATAATGCGGGACCTCTTGCTCGGGAAAGGATACGATGACTACAAGCTGTAAACTAGATCCATGCGGTGCGAAGGCGGGAATATTCCGCAATTTAGCGCTGAAACTGCAACCGCCGCGTGGAATGGCCACAATCTGGTATTCTCGTACCACTTCTAGTAGTAGTCGCTCGTCGCACAGTTCATTATGGTGAACGTAGACAGTACGCCACGCCAGCGGAGCTTCTGCGGAGAATGTTAATTCGGCATCCGGCGTGTCGGGGAGCGGGGCAGCGCCGATGCCGGTAGGGAGAGTGCCAGAGAGGTGGTGTCGTTTTATTGGGGGTGGAGTTGGAGGGCTGAAAAGTGGAGAGTCGGAAGGGGACGAGAGGAGGGCCTGGATGCTCTGTAGGATAGAACTTAGGTAAGATGGGTCGCCGGTAGAGGAAGGGTCGAGTTGGATTTCGAAATCGTCGAGAAATTCAAGGTTGGCCGTGCTAGAGTTAACTATGGCTGAGTCGATCATGTCGATAAGTCCGGTTTCGGAGATTGGGGATGTACTGGGAGGATCGGGTGCAGCGTCGACGGCGAGGTCAACGGTTTGGGTGTCGCGGGTGCGGGTGAAGAAGGGGTCTATAGGGTTAAGGTTGTCGACGAGGTCTCGGGACATGAAGACTTTCTCGTCACGGCCTAGAGCAACGTTTGAGATAGCATAGATTCGAAAACGCTGGTCCATTGAAATACCGTGGTCGCCGGTGTGGAGGTCAGGTTCACGGATCATGCCAAGACGGAGACCGCTCATTGAGTTGACCAAGACGCCGTCGTTGACGCGTTGAAGTGAGCCGACAGTGAGAATGTTGTTTGGCAGGTTGGGGAAGGACAGGTCGAAAGTAGTCCGCACGGCCATTTTGGAACTAGTTGCGTTCGCAGGGATGAGTTCAGGTGGTAGTGTCCACGGGTAATATGTGTAGTTGGAAGGTGATCGGATGTCGGAAAGGGATATGCTTGGGTGATTGGCGCTGAACTCAACGAGGGGAGAATCAAGCGTTTCAAGGGTTGGCATGAGATGCAATCGAGCAAGACTCGCTGCATGAAATATGTCTTTTCGGGCGGCCGTGGCGGAGAAACTGAGCGGGACAGGCCGAGGCGGCAGATGACATGTTCCAGGCACATGATGATCCTTCTGCTCGTTGGTAGAAGTAGTGGTTGACCCTTTCGCGGATTGTGGCTGTCGGAGCCGTTTGGGTATAATGAGAGGATGACCTTCAGTAGTGAAAACGAATGGTCCATCTAAAGCGTTGAGAGGGTGAGTCGCGTCGAAAAGTAGAAAGAGGTACTTTGCTGTTTCGCCAAGGAAGAAGCTCTCCATACGGTCGGTTTGCTCGCCAGTGCGTACATCTTGCAGGCCAGCCCATCCGCACTTGGTCCAGCACCTTCGTTTGATATCTCGAAGTGCCATTTCTCCTACATGTAGATACCATGGGTCCTGGGTAGCACGGTATAAATACCACGTTGACTCTATGAATTCCGGTCGACCACCCCACCATCGAAGGCCGCTCTCGATCGTTCCGGATGATGTAGACCATCTTTCCGGAAGAGCAGAGTATCTAGTCCATAGCGCGGTATACAGTAGATGGGTTTCGATAGCTTCTTCTAATTCACCGGCCAGAGTGAGAAGTCCTTGATAGTAAGCACTAAGGCTGTCCATCCAGAAAGCTCTCATGGCTCCGGTATATAAATCCACCTGGATGTAATGGGGATGCTGATAAATAGAGCCACGGTAAACATGGCGTTTGATGCTAGCGTGTGCTTCTTCCCATGCGGAGAGGAAGGCCTCGGGAGAGTGGAAATCGGCATAATCTGGATCATACGGTAAACCTGAAAGAAGAACATGAGACTTGAAGGCGTATTCGAAAAAGCTATCGACGCCAGCTCCGATCTACACCATTCAGGTCAGCAATAGAACTAGGAGCATCAGCACAACACATGCTCACTCCAGTGTATGGTGTCACCCATTGTCCGGTCTCGGAATCAATCCCAGCTCCAATAAGTCCAACGCTACTCCGTCGATTCCAAACCGCCCAAAAAGCCTCTTTAGCAGCATTTTCAAAGCGGCCATCTCCAGTCAGCCTGCTTAACGTTGAAAACTCGAGAACAAGACTACCAGCACCTGCGCTACATGTTTCGGTAATCTCTACATTCCCACCTGGATTCCGCTGACATTGACCATGCTCGGCATCATTGTTATAAGGAGAATTGGCATAGAACGGGATTCCGTGTCGAAGATTCACCCGAGGATATGGAAGCCCCGTGGGTGTGTGAAATGCAGGTAAGAGCCGTTCTCCAAGGTCAAGGGCAAGCCGCAGTAGTTGCCCATCATATACGAATCCATTCTTCCAATGTAAACCCTTCTTTCCACGCTTCTCTTGAACCTTGGCATCAAAACCTCTAATAGGCAGTTCTCCAACTGCAAAAAGATGAGCACTTAATAGACCTCCAACTCCTCGAATGACAGTCTCAAATATCTGTACTTTGCTGTCCAGATCAAAACCTCGTGCTCTTTTTCCCTGGCCTCCGGGGCCATCGGTTCCGTCTCCATAGTATTCAACCAAAAGTGCAACGCCATTTTGAAAGTCTTGTAGCGAATTTCGGCCTCGTTTCGTTGGTGTCGACGACGCCAGGATAGCGAGTGTGGACAAGCTGTCAATCAAGGTCAAAGAGTAGTTTCCTAGGACGTCATTTACTTCGATATGGGCCGGATTTTCGCGATCTCGAGTAAGTGGGCCACAAGATAAAGGACGTAGTTCGTCTTCGGGAAAGGCATATCGCATGTAGTTGTCGTAGCCGTGGTAAAACATGTCAACTGCTTCTTGTCTTCCCATCCATTAGCACGCGATATTAATTTCGGTGTCACAGACATAGAAATACTTGAGACTCTGAATAGCGTCATCTGTCATGCCATGGCCGAAGGTGGCCCAGCAAGATAGAAACAGTAGAAGAAGCCATATTATCCGAAAGATGGATATATCGGATATGAAGCTGACCCTTTCCAAGGATCTCTCAAAGGATTGCATGCCCGGCGGAGGTATTTTGTGAGAGGCATGGGGGTGGCTAACAAAGTGAAGGCAGCCAGAAAGCGGTACAATAGTAACAGCCTCCTATCGTATGTATATTGGCATTGTTCGTAACTCTTACTTGATGCCAGAGTCTCGCCGAACTTGGACAGTAGAGCAAGCGGAGCGGAACAACCTCTCTCCGGGAGCTAGAAACATTTCTATCATCGAAAGATGGAAAAGCCTTCCTCAGCTAGACGTCTTTTATTCTCCCAATGTACATTGAAACTTGAGTACCTATTTAATTTAGTCTCTCATTAAACACAACTCATACAGCGATGCTTCCTCGAGCAGCTGGCCGCGCGCTCAGAGTACGAGCTGCGCCCTCTCCCTTTCCGCGAGCTTCAACTTCACAACGGATACGACACTACTCAAAGGACGACCGACCTCGACCTCCTAAGAAACCATCACCTTTCGAAGAAGAGCGGAAGAAATTTGCCGATAGAGAGCAGACGTGGAAGCCGTCACACCCCATAAACTTTGCAGTCGCAAAGGAATCTTTCGAGCGTCCAGCTGCGAGCATCAAGCCTACACCACAGAGTGAGAAATTCCCGAAAGATCAGCCAGACTACGACACTGCTGCGACATCGGAGCGGAATAGAGTACCCCAATCAGACGGTGCTGGTCCCAGCATTACAGAGCAGGCAAAGGTAGACCAACATGCTCAGGAGTACTACCACAAAGCACAGGAGGAATTCAGCGGTCCTCAATCAACTGAAGGAAATACCGCACCGATAACTGAGGGCGCCGAAGAGCCAGTTGCACCGATTCAACCCCTACCCGATCTCCGCCAAGGTATCCCATCCACCTTTGAGGCTGAGTTCTTCGCGGAAAAGTCGGCTCCGAAAGCCCATCATGCCGTCAACATCACCGAAGACCCCTCCAAAGAACCCGAACCAAGCACTGGAGCCACAGGCGGTGGACGGGAAGGCGGCGAGCTGCCTAGATCGGCATACGAGACTTCAGTAGACAGGAGACGAAACCGTATGGCAAACTATGCATTCCTCGTGGGGACATTATTCGGTATCACAGGCGCAGTATACCTCGGGCGAAATTGGGAGACTGAAGAAGAGGAGAAAAGCCACCCCGACGCTCCGTCGGGCTGGGGTTTCAAACTCATGTACAATCGGGTGAAGGCACGCATCTCGGAGCCATTGGATTACCTTACCGAGCCCACATTCCCGAAACTACTGCCAGACATGGACCCAGCGCCACCATACACTCTCGTATTGAGTCTGGAGGATATGCTGGTTCATAGTGAGTGGACGCGGGAGCACGGCTGGCGGACAGCCAAACGACCAGGCGTCGACTACTTCCTCCGCTACTTGAGCCAGTATTACGAACTGGTCATTTTCACCAGCCTTCCCTACGCGACAGCTGAACCTGTCATCCGAAAGCTCGATCCCTTCCGCGTTGTCATGTGGCCGCTCTTTCGTGAAGCCACTCGATACGACAAGGGCGAGTACGTTAAGGTAAGCTTTCCCTCCACCCTCATTCCCCCAATTTCCAACTGGTGTAAGAAGCAAATTGACAATTTCTCCTAAAAGGATCTATCCTATCTCAACCGCGACCTCTCCAAAGTGATCCTCATCGATACCAAATCCTCCCATGCCAAACTCCAACCCACAAACTCCATAATCCTCAAACCCTGGAAAGGTGCGCCTAGCGACCGCGAACTTGTCTCCCTAATCCCCTTCCTCGAATACGTCGCTACAATGGGAATCACCGATGTCCGCTCCGCAATCTCCTCCTTTGACGGCAAACCCATACCGCAAGAATTTGCCCGCCGTGAAGCTATCGCCCGGGAAGCATTTAACGCCCAGCTTGCTGAAGAGCGCGCCAAGCGGCCCAAGCATTCTGCGGGTGGCTGGCTGATGGGCGCGCTGGGTATGAAGGGAGTGGGTCAGGGGCAATTGATCGTCGGAGAGCAGAGTGCGGCCGAGGGGTTTGAGCAGGGAAAGATGTTGCAAGATCAGATTAGGGAGAGGGGCATGAAGCAGTATGAGGCTATGGAGAAGGAGATTCGAGAGAATGGAGAGAAGTGGTTGAAGGAGCTCGCTGAAGAGGAGAAGAAGCTGCAGGAGGAGAGCATGAAGAGCATGAAGAGTGGTATGGTTGGATGGTTTGGCGGGAAGAAGGATTAGGACGCGTTCACGTTGTTAAGGAGAACGCGGTGGAAGTATTGGGCACGGGCGGCTCAGGGTTGGTTGGCTGTATTGTTTGAGGTGGTTACTATTCTCAATCTTTGCTGATTTTATGAATGGGCCTAGGTAGGCTCAGCGTGGTGAGACCGGAGGGAAAGAAACGGATGGATAAATGGAGGCCATTCCGCTCTGGCGCTGCTGCTGTTGTAGTTGCATCGTTGACATGGCGTGAGAGGGCCTTGGTTTTGGGTATGTACAGTACATATATTGTCTATTAAACGTGTGAGCATATTCGAATCCCACTTCACACTGCCAAACACACCCTTCCAAGTTCGTTTCTTTTAATTTCCTGGTCACACTTTATCGCGAAGATCTGAATTATAACGTAGGCAATAATGTGTATTACTAAATTGGACAATCTAACCGAGGACATCTATGTCCTGTTAGTTACATGGTGAACGACACCCACCTAAAGAGCGATCAATTCACTCTTCAGGTAGGACGTCTGTATAGGGACTCTACTAGCAACGTAGCCGGCACCGGCGGGTTGTTATTGAGCTGGGAGTGAGACTGCGTCTTGTCGGTTTCGACGCTGTGCGAAAGCTCTTACCTCAGCAAGCTCAGACCAAGAAATTTGACCCCCTGCTATTTGTAGCGGAGAATTAAGTATCCGCTTGCCGATATACGCTAAACTATTTCTAAACAGGGGGTCAATTCCTTGGTCTGAGGGACTTTCGCATGTTTTGTTAGCGAACTGGCCGACTTTTGTATGGCAGCAGTCAACAGCTTTGAAGAAATTAATCTATCCTCCCATAGCAGCTACGCCCTTCAAAATACCACCAAACTAATCAGTAGAACCTGCTTTATTATCGATCAGTATATCAGCTACGTATACGCCCGTACGGTCGAGCAAAAGCGCCGCCGAACAGGCAACAAAGTTTGAGCCGCCTAAGCCTAGCATAAACACAACGCCAGTTAACCTATAAACACAACGCTAGTTAACCTATAAACGCCCGCGCAGACATAAATAGATATACCTACCTAGTAAATATTAAGGCCTTCTACTAGGGAGTTTTATCGCCTCCCTAAAGTGCTTAAATCTCGTCCTATAGGTCCTATGAGCTCTACTATAGCCAGCGGGACTTAAACGGGTATATACAAGGCAGGATACAAAGGCGAGGTATCTACTAAGTAGTAATAGGTTTCCCTAGCTAGCTATTACAAATCTATGCG